>JAVQIZ010058275.1:0-48655 GCA_036023535.2 Galaxias brevipinnis
CACACACACACACACACACACACACACACACACACACACACACACACACACACCCACACACACACACACACACACACACACACACACACACACACACACACTTATATACATGTTTTTCATGCATTTTCATGCATTAGAACGCATGGTACGGCTTTGTAGGACTGAATATCAAAACATTTGAGCGACCCACACAATATACCGCAAGCATCTAACCAGCATCATTGCCCCAACCGCCAACTGATTTGAGACCTTTACCAGTTGTTAATCTCTTTGTTGAGTGTTGTCTGGGGACTGCTGATCTGTCTGTGAATGCATGTTCATAAATGAGCAGCGAGTGTGTCTTAATATGCGAGTGCTTTTGTGTATGTGTGTGGTTTGTGTGTGTGTGCGCGTGTGTGTGTGTGTGGCCCCCTCAGCCATATGTGCCCTGTGCAGATTTATAGCGCCAGGGGCCAGTGCACACAAACAAGGCCATGCCTTCTTCATCTGCTGCACACATTGGGAGAGCGAAGGACGAGCCGACGCTCAAGTCTCCTCTCCTCGTCTCTTCCTGGGGAACTGCGTCATGAGGCATGAGGATCAAGAGACTCCGGTCGCACACCAAACTCCCTCTCATTTGGAGGCTGTGTGGGGGAGGTTGTGAAAGAGTGCGTGCCCCCCTGCCCCGAGCATCTCTATGCTTTTGTTATGACATTATGCTAAATCAGATTTACAGTTTACAGTCAGGGTCAGTCCCTCTTACGGTGAACTCAATCAAGCATGTTATACTATAACCAAAGCCTATCGCAACGTTTGAAACGAAAGTCGAACAATGTCCTCCCTGTTCAGCTATAAGGCCTTGAGCTAATAATAAAATAGTTGGTGATGATAATAAAACCTATCTATCTAGCAGCGTACTGTCCACATTTCTCATAATAAAGGATTGTATCAGTCATCACATATCGAGCTGACCTTGACCTTGGAAAGTATTTATGGGTCTAATGACAGTGTGTTCCCTACGAGGAGCGGGTTGTGTAATTGAGAGGGAGAGGGGGTTGTTTGTGGCAGGGTGATTACCTGAAGATAGGAGTGTGACCAGGCTTGGGTTTGTTCCACGTGAAGTGAGAGGGCACGGAGAGGAACTGCTCGCCGGGGCCGTCCTTCTTCAGGCTGTGCAGGGTGTCCTCCGACGGCGAGTCCAGGTGAGGCGACACGCTGCCAGAGTCCTCCAGCCCCAGCTCCCCTTTGCCGGACTGCATGGAGGTCCTGTCCTGGGAGGTCTTCCTGGTCTTGGAGGGAATGTCCGCCTCGGAGGGGCAGCACTGGAAGGACGACATGCCCATGGCGGGGCTCCCGCTCCAGGTCTCCTCCGTCACGCTGCCCCTGGGGGACGGGCCGGGCGTGGGCGAGGGGGAGTGGTGCGGGGACAGGGAGCCCGCGTAGCAGATGTCGGCGCTGGAGTGGCGCCGCTTGCCGCAGGGCGAGGTGGGGCGGGAGGAGGGCCTGGAGGGCGGCCGCGGGCTCAGCCAGTTCTCGTCGGTCACGCTGGTGCGGGGCGAGTGGCAGGGCGACTGGCGGGGCGACAGGCTGGCCGCGTGGGAGTGGGAGTGGACGAAGGCCGGGTGGTGGTGCTGATGCTGCTTCTGCTGCTGCTGGTGCTGCCAGGGCTGCTGCTCCTCCAGGGCCGCGGCCGCCTGGGGAGAGGAGCAGCTGGGGGAGGTGAGCGGGGAGCCCAGGGTGAAGCGGGCGGCCGCCTCGTTCAGCTCCGAGTCCACGTCGTCGTAGACGTGCGAGAAAGACTCGCAGGACGAGGCGTCGGAGAACCAGCTCCTGGAGGACAGGCTGCTGCAGGGGCTGGGGCTGAGCGACGAGTCCCGGTAGGAGTGGTCCAGCGGCAGGTACAGGTGGTCTCTGGAGAGCGGCCGGTCGTGGTAGTCTCCATCGCGGCCGTTGGCCCTCAGCTCCTCCTCGTGGACATCCATCTCCTGCTGGCAGCTGGGGGAGATGGAGGTGATCTGGATGCTGGGGCACTCAAAGGCTTTGGGCGGGCCCGAGGGGGGGGCGTGGGGCATGGGCGAGGTGCTGTACTCGTGGCTGGGCTCGTAGGCCTGCTTGTGGTGCGGCAGGCGGGGCAGGGAGGAGCCCAGGGCCTGGGAGTGGGACTGCAGGCCATGGCGGGGCAGGCCAAGAGGCTGGTTGACCAGTGACTGGGGCTGGCCCACGTTGAGGATGTAGAAGGACGTGTTGTCATCAGGCTCCAGGTCTGCGCCGGGGAGACAAGAGAGAGGCACACCAGTCTTGGTTAGAAACACCACACTTTCACCGCCAGAGTTTCCAGCTTACTTAAAGGTTCCTCCAAAATTAAAAGAAAGAAAGGCTAATAGCCACTGCTTTATTTTCGTGCCACAGGCAGTGATAAGATAACCCGAAGCAAAGCAATAGGTCGACCGCCCACAGCTACTCTATTTAATTTGTTTTATTGCTGTCTTTATTGGTATGCTTTTGAGTTAGCCTTGACCAGGCATTTGCCTGCCTTCAAAGGAAGCCTCAGAGGGACTGCCTTGCCCTGAAACAATAGGACCATTATAGCTCCACTGATGTCTCCATTCCAGACATAGACTTCAGTAAAAAGGAGGGGTAGAGAGAGGAGTGTATGTGTGCGTGCGCGTGTGTGTGTGTTGCTGGGTATTAGAGGGGCACACAGGCATGGTTCCAAGAGGGATAACCAATGGACATCAGTAGTCGGTAAACACATTCACACAAAGATGCGTACTCATGGATGTCATCAAGGCAGCGCCAAAAGCCTATTAATACCACAGGTCACAGCACAGCCCTGACGTTCACAGCTGGCCGACCCCCCCACTGCACGCGCACGCGCACACACACACACACACACACACACACACATTAACAGACAGGGCCTTTTGTCCACACTGCCACCACTCTAATAGAGATTATTGATAAAATTCCTCTGACTGCAGAGCACCCAATGGACACACAGGGCCGGGCTGCGTGGATGGATCAAACTTCTGCTGGGTTCAACTTGGGTTAGCTAATAGAGCGCAACTTCTCGCTCCCATTGTGGGACGCAGGCCCAGGATTATTATCAATATTTCTTGCATGAGTTGGACATGTATGCTGTTTAGTGTTTTGGTTTAGCAATTACCAAAACTAAAGACCAAAAATGTGCTCACAACAAAAAGGCATCTAGCAGGGCTAAACCCCCAGCTTAGACAGGATACTGTGGGGAAATCATTTACGCAACAAGTCCTCAAGTTCCTCAAATATTCAACAATTCTCAAAATAAATCCACACTAGTAAGTTTACTTACATAACGGTATTCACTCTATAAATAGTATTCTTCGCCGTTCTCAGCAGCAAAACTTAAGTCAGAGTGAAGCTCGACTTTGGAGAGGGGGAGAGGACAGCGCACACACATGGACAGAGAGCGGGCTCTGCGCCATCCGGCCTCAAGGGCCCTCGAGGGAAGTACAGGAGCACAAAGACACACACCCAAACACAAGTGTCCAGTAATGGAGGATGAATAAAGTATTGTTTAGGAAGGCAACATGCACATTTTGACCTGCACCAACAACCATTTGTTCAAACAGCAAGACAAGCTAGAATCTATATTGGTCAAGTGTCACTTGACAAAAAAGTAATTAGCATTTTGCCTTTGTTGATACTTTGTATTAATTGCAATAATAAATTCAAACTTTTGGCTCATCATTGCTGTAACAGCTTTTGAAACAAATGGGGCTCCTCAATGCCATTACTGGATACCATGTTTTGGCAAATGATTCTATGCACTTTGACGTTTTTGGAGCAAACAACAGCAATTGTGTAATCCCATGAAGACAAAATAACTATTTTATATTAGTCTTTTCACTTTGATAAATGGACGCATTAGCCTCATAGGTAAAATCTTAAGTGATCATTTACACCTTCAATGTGACGCAATTAGAGAAATAGTTGGCATTTTACTGGCACTCTCAGTTTGTTACGCACCTCGAATACAGGACGGTTATTGCTTGTGAGTAAGAGCCCCTAGAAACAAGTTTGCATGGGGGGGGAGTGGTCCCTCACAGTACATCTTCCGAATAAACCGTCTTCCCATAAGCTTATGAATTGATCGAGAACAGCCATGCAAGTCCTTTAGTTCAGGTTCACGTCTCCACCTCACCGAAGAGCTCCACTGAATTAGTGATGCAGAGCAGACATCAATGAATCTACATGTGTGGGCCCACAGTTCATTACCATGTGTCACTTTATGGAAGAGGAGAGGGGGAAGTAGCTGTAGCAGGGGACGACAGCCTGTTGTTGAGAGGACAGCAGACTGGAGGAGTTGAGTTCCCACGACCAGCATACAGGCCTGGCTCTAAGGAGCACGATAACCCGTCCCCTCTGCTCTTTGGTTTGTTTTTGTTTCTTTTGCAATAGGTAGGCTTGTGGCAGAAGATGGGGGGAAAGGTATCTAGTACCTAAAGTACTACCAGGCTAATAGCAGCACTTCTTTCATGAAAGACACATAGGCGATACGTTTGTGTGGTTGTGTGTGTCTCCACCGTTCAGTCAAAAAGCTCATTAGGAAGATAGTTTACGGCGCGGTAACCACGACCTCTTTCTGCATTCTGGTCCACTCCTCAGATGACTGACATTAACCCTCTTAATAATGCTTAGGCTTTGTCACACTGGTGCTCTAGGTGTGTGTGTGTAGGTGTGTATGTGTGTGCGTGCGTGTGTGTGTGTGTGTGTAGGTGTGTATGTGTGTGCGTGTGTGTGTGTGTGTTTGACAGTCTTGGGGCTGGGTCACATGGCAGACAGAGTCCCCTGGCTCGCGCCCCTCTTCCTTGCCTAGACCAAAATTAGCACATAAACTAATATCTGGAGAGGGGTTTGAGTTTGACAGGGGCAGAGTGGGAAAGCCCCCTGACACCGCCAGACCACAGCCATCTGCCGGGAGAACAGCGGAGGGGGTGGGGGGTGGGGTGGGGGGGTACGACACAGACGAACATCCATTTTTTCCCTCGATATCAGCCTAGCGTACAGCATCAACGTCCCCCAGTCAAGGCTCAGCTACCATCGTATCTGGCGTCCTAACCCCCCACCAGGCAAGAACCAGGTTCCAGACAATGTCAGTGAATCAGCCCCGGCCCGACCAGACCGCATCCGGGGCCCCTTCTCCATCTCCAAGCCCAATGCGTCAGACTGAGACACTAGTAAAGTGCCCACACATCACACCGGTGATCTGGTTAAATAAAGAGCTGTAAGAGGCTTTGCTGTACCTAAGCTAATAATAGCTGGAAATCGCTAACTGGCGTTGCAAAGACAGAGCCATAGTACTGAGCCAGTGGCTGTTCGTGACTGACCCCAAGGGCCGCAGGGTCATCCCATCCCGGGAACATGAGGGACGGACAGTCCCAAAACGGCTGGCCCTGTCCTTGGCACTGTGACACCAGGCTTTCAGAGTGACGTCACACTGGCTAGGGAGTGTCACTCCTCGGAGGCTTTCCTCCTCCTCCTCCTCCTCCTCCTCCTCCTCCTCCTCCTACCGCTCAGGGAGTACAGCGGCAGGGTAGGATCAACTGGTTATCGGGCTGCTGACACACATTCTGAGAAAGCCTAGAGTCCACGACCGACGGAGGAAAAGCTGTTTCCTCTGAGAAGGTGACAAGTTCAACGTCACAGCTTCCTTCAGCCGGTGTACTCCTAAGACCGTGCGTGCACGTGCGCGGGTGTGTGTATGCGTGTCGGGCTGTCTTCCACACAGGGCTTTTCAGAGTGAAAGCTTAGGTAACATTAGCCAGGGTTCCCTTTTGTGTGGCATGGCAAGTTGATTAGAAGCGGCTCTGCTTACACCCCCCGATGCATGGCGCTTTGTGCTCGGTCCGTCTCCTCTTTCTGGTTTCCTCAGCGTGACTGGATGGCGGCTAGAGGAGTTGTGGCCCCCTCTTACTTACTAAAAGACAAGTTTAAAATCTCAGATCCACAAACAATAAAAGTCGTAAACACTACTATAAAAAAAAAAACTATGAAAAAAATATAAAGCATAATAATTGCCAATCAAATAGAGCTGAGAAAAAAAATGGCAGCGTTTATTTTTGATGTGAATGTGAATCTGATGGAACATTAGCACTGGCTTCACGGGTGGCTCTCCACAACAAATGTAATTCCTTCTTCTTGCTCTTTCCAAGTACTGCTGCTGGCTGCCTGCCCCCATTTCTAAACACAGAGGCTGTGACGCACGCTTAGGGCTGGCCTACACCTGTGGCCCTAAACCCAGACGATGGGGGTGTGAGTGGGAGGTACCAAGCCTACTGTTGAACTCCTGTATACTGTGCGTATGTTTATGCAGGCATTTCTGTGTTATGCCTACCATAAGATGGAGAGAATTTGCAATACAGAAACGGAGACCTTGAAATTAAAGCCTACTTCAGGATGTTGCACACAAAAACCAAGTAGCCACTTGGTGTAGCATGATTAGCTCTATAGGGTGTCAATAGTATGCCTGTAACATCCAACTCTTGCATTACATTTGCAATGTACATGGCTACAATGTAACTAACCATGTAATGTTACATTTACTTCTCGTAGCTTTTTCTTTTACTTAGGCTGAACCCATGATCCTGTTAAACGACTCCTGCAGTGGTTCTCAGTGGTCGGGATGAACAAGCCGACGGTGTATAGGTACACTGCCCTCTGATGCGCACAGCATTGAATGCAACCCAATGGCCTGCAATAACCCAGTGCAGATAACATCAGAGGCTACGGCTTGCAGGGGTGACATTTAAACAATCTGTCAGGGCTGACTGTGCATGTGCCTGAACTAGAGAGCAAGAGGAGGAGGGAGGGAGGGGCCAGGGCTGAATGTTAGACAGACGGAGAGAGACTGTGCCCTTGTATGCATGCAAGTGTGTATGATAGAGAGAGAAACCCGAGTCGACATTTGCAAACTGTGAGTCTGGGAAGGTGCAGCAGGACAGAGTATTTTATTTTCTGCCCATTACTGTTTGAACCAAAGGGAAAACCTCCAGACGTTTTGGTTCTTGAATGTAGCATACCATAAATATTACCATCATTAATAAAAGAACAGTACTTGAAAGATTGCATTGAAGTTAATCCCACAATGCCAAGTCCTAAAGTTGAGGCCGATGCCTGTTGCCTCCCTAGTTGAGACAGATAATGGTGTCATCCTAGTCTTTGTCCTTCCACAACCTTTCCTTCACTAAGCTCCCAGGTTAATTACACAACTGTAATAACAGCCTCAGCTCTCCAAGTTCCGTTATTGAGCACAGGAGGGCTTGTACCTTCGAGACTCTGATGAAGGGAAGGAAGTGGGATGTCCCTGGGTAGATGCTGTGTTTGAAGCACAGCTACGGCAAGCATTTTCAAGGCTTAACGCACCAATAACAATGGCCAATGCATGGTTCCCAACCCTTTTCAAAATTCTAAATCAAGAACTCGCTATTGACGCAAATTGGAAATTATTCTGTAAAATAGACTACCGTTAATTTCAGTCTCAACACTATTAAAAAGTGAAACATTTGATGTATGCTGCTGCAACAACAAATGTACTGTAGGCTAATAATTTTTATTTATATTTAGGATAATAATAAACTCTCCATTCATGGAATTCAAAAGCATCATAACCAAATTACCTAGAAACTATTTTTTTTTTCTAATTCACAGACGTTCAAGATTTGTTCAGGCCCCAGGGACCACTGGCCATTTCATATGCCACAAGGCATCCCCTCGGCCCCTTGGGAAAACGAGGGAGATGAGTTATAATCAACCAACCTACTTAATTTCAAATGTGTTCAGTTCTTGAAATAGAAAAAAAACACAAGCAGATCAATTGGCCACATTCAAATGGAACACCATGAGAATTAGCCTAGGCCTACTTGAGATTGAAAAATATTCACAGAGGGTAGATGTGCCAATAGGTCTGTCTAAAACTGGCTTAAGCCTGTCTCCTCGCATAGCCTAAAATAGCTTAGCCTGGGATCCAGCCAGTGATGGCATGTACCTATGATAGTCTCTTCGAAAAGAAACAGAGAAAACGAAGGAGAAAAAAACAACCACTTTCTCTCTGGTGTAACCCCCTCCAGGCATGTTGATACAGTGTGGCCAGACCTAGATTCAGTTACACTAAATTTAAACTAGACAGATGCCACACATAGCTGCTCGTGCCTCGCCCCGGGAAATAAACGTCCCTCACATCAATCTAGGGTGGCGGGCCCCCATCGGTCCATACGGCTCCGGGGTGAGTGGACACTCAGACTGGGTCCAAAACCCACTTGTGGACTTGAGGGGGCAGCACCAGCACTCGGTAGTTACACATTTAAAGAACTCCTCACACTAACTGATTCAAGCCGGTTAACACAGTTTAGTCATTGCTGGCCCCACTGCCAAGCTTTTTCAATAGGCCTACCCTTAACAGTGTTCCCCACAGAGCAGCGTCAAACACATAGCTTTTGCAGGATTCAGAGCAAGTATTGATCGTAACCAATATTCTTGGCCAAAACACGCTACCTCATTTACCCATTATTGAAAAGTTTTAGGTTTAAGGCATTCCATTGGATTTACGCTTTTTCACACAACAGTCTCTCAAATCTTTCAATGGTAAAACACATAGGCAAGTCTTGAACTTGAGCTATACTCACAAGGACAGCTGGTTCTCGAAAAACAGTTCCGTGTTAGAGTGCTAAGACCCCAACATGGCATAAACTATGCACTGAACACCATACCTGTATAGTGTTGGAGGCGAGGGGGGGTTGGGGGTCGTGCAACCACTAACCTGGTGACGTGGCGCACAGCATTCTTGTGCTCCTCTCTCCCAATACGATGGTAAAGCAGTTGTACTCGAAATGGCAGGCTTCAGACGTGCAGGGACTAGCTAGGGTACTCCTGATCTAACGGCGCTCCAGAACCTGCCGGCTGCCCTCTGCCACTCTGGGAGCTCAAAATAGTTCACCAAGAGAGCGATGTAATTTCAGTCTTTCCCACGACCAACACAGCCTGAACCAGAAGTGCAGACACAGGGCAACAACAAAATCTACCAAAAAGGAGCAATTTATTTTAGCAAGTACACTCACTGTTAAATTTATATTGATGATTATGAAACTCTTAATAAAATATATTTGAAGTGACAGGGTTAAAGTAAATCTACAGTCCACATTTACAGCAATCAAAAATATTCAAATATCAATGTAGCTGGCTTTACAGTTCCAAATAAAACCTGATTTATATTTAAGCTTCAGCCGGACTGCTGACATCTGGGGATTTCATTAGACTAGATCGGTCTCTCTGATGTGAATGGTGGTCTCTCACATCACGAGAAAGGAAAAAGGCTACATGTTGTTTAATGGCAGCCTGAACTACCCTGCTCTGGGCTGGTGTCATATCAGAGAGCTGCCAGACTGGCTGCAGGAAGTGAGAAAGCCTAGAAAAAGTCGGAGTGATAAAAGGACATAGGACGCACATAGGCTGAGGAGCCAGTCTTGTTCCCTTTAGAGCAGGAAGAAAGCTGTCCACTCCCCTCTCCTTTCATTCCACTGCCATCTGAACCCCACATGGCATGTCTGGGCAAAGAGCCAGACACCTCTACCGTGGATCTACTCCTCTGCTACTCAGAGAGGGCACTTTCCCAGCATCCTCGCACCACCTCTACCACCCAATGAGGCCACTGCTCATGTCCATGTTCTGTACAACCCTCAAGCACCAAGGCCTAATTCTACCTCTCTATGCCACTCCGCCATCATTAATTTACTTTAGGTACAAAAGTGTCTAAACCCAAAGTTAAAGGGTCAGGTGCATATTTACGTTTGCCAATAAGCTCAGAGGTTTTTGTATATAGCAATCAAACATTTAAAATAGCTTTTGTTGTAGTTATCTATTGTGGCTGTGGGTTATGTCTGAATTGCTTAGGCTATTTACTAAACTAAACAGTGTGCCTTATGTATTGTTCTTTATGTACCATGTGTATACATTTAAAAAGTTAAAATTAAAGATAGGCCGAGTCATAATACAGTTTAATGCTTAGAAGACATACCTATCCCTAGGTAATTGTACAGTAGATTGAAGACAATTTATGGTGTAGATGCTGGCAGTTCATTTAATTTAAATCAGAATGATGAGGCAACAAATGTGACTTGAATAGTTTATCCCAAACCTAATGCAAAAGTTACTAACTCAACAATGTCTTACTACATATTATTTTTTTATACTAGATTAACCACAAGTCTGATATACTTTACAAAGAGGATAGTCATAGCCTAGGTAGCAACAACAAATAGAAATTGTGCGGAGGTGCTCCAGGTTGTTACTATCAACAAGCCCTGACTTGAGTCTAGGACTCTAGGCAATGGAATACACCCGTTTTACCAGAGGTTTGCAATCCAATGTTGGCGGTATGATACCACATAGGCCTAGGGCTTAGCCCCGATATCTTTATATTACAAATACACTTTTTGGTTTACTATCTACAAAATAAATGTATGTGAGCATGCCTAGGCTTGGTTCAATCAGTTTATTGGGGCTTGACAAGAAGAAAGAGACAATGGATTCGTTTGTCCTTTTAACATATGCTTCTAAATTATGACAATTTTGTAAAGAATAAAGTCCACTCAAGTGTCTGGTTCCTAGTTCCACTGATTGCCTAAACAAGATACCTTAAGTTAAGACAAACCCGTAATTTTTATAATCGCTGATTACAAAAAGTAAGGATTTGGGAATGCATGATTATTGATTAATTATAATGTGCATATGCATACACTTTACAGCAGATAGTAATTTGACAAAGTTGTTGTAATTATTGTGAGGCGTGCAACTGCCTTAGCTCAAAACAACGTATTCGCACGCGATCTATTTTCAACTTACGCAAAATAAAAAAATAAAGACAGTTCATGTAGGTTAAGTAAATAGTTTTTTGCTGATGCAAGCTCACACAGTTTTAGCAGCAAGTCAAGGACGTAACGTGCTGTTTTTGTTATGTACAGTAATACTACTAGAGCTGCACCATATTTGCTTTAATAAAACATTGCAAGCCACATTGTACTTTCTGTGTCTGTGTCGCAATATACGTATATAAGAAGGGTACAACCAAAATCTGTTCACCAAGTTGGCAGGAACATTTAATTTAGCACTAGTCAAATGCTAATGTTGGCTAACGCGTTAGTTTCCATGATACAGTAAATTGACATCTGCTGTCGCGAGCTCACAGGGCTAGGGGCTGGGTACTGGGAGAACTGTATAACAAATAAGCTAGAGTCGAACCGGCCAAAACGTTATACATAGTGGTTTCCCACTGTTACCTTATTTCATTATCTTAACGCTACGTCTGGGAACTTGTAATGCTAAGAAAGGTCAAAAAGATAAATTAACCTTTAGTAGCCCAAGTTGTTTACACTGGAAATGTAATGTTAGATTACTCACACTGACCTGCTGGGCCTAGGGACTGCTGCTGCCCGTCCTCTCCGAAAATCAGTCTGAAGTCCAGCTCCTCATTACCGGTGCAGTTTGCAGTAGTCATCGGGTTTGACAGCTTGGTTTACCTGTCACTCGAACGACGGCTAGTGCAATGTTCTTCTTAATGTCACAACATTTAACTTTATGTCATTAAATGGAAATCTTAGACTTTTTAAACTAATGTTAGCTCATTGAAATCTACCAACAAACCAAACTTTAACTATTTCATTCCTTGAAAAATATCCGTCTTTTCCGAGATTATTTCATAAAATTCTCGAAATCCTTTCAAATCAGCGTGCGCGCTCTATCGACCGTTCAAAAATGTATGGCTAGCTCTCTATAAGGTGTCAACAATACACGCACAAGTTTGTATGGCTATGCTTTGCTTAGCGCTGCTCTCACAACTTTTACTAACAGCGCGTGACAGGGCAGTTCCAGCCGTGACGTCAGCAAACTCAGTACATAAAGATCGCGCGAACGCACATGCACGCACACACACACATACACACGCACGCACGCATACGTGCACACACAGTACACACGCAACATCACTTCCACCACATGGATAGCAAATTTATCTTTGAGTTTGTCGCCAAAAACGGTACCTAATGTAACCTTTGTTACTAAATGAATACATGTGTTTTTGTAGATGTTTTATTTTCTAAAGGGTCCAATTGAAAAAGAGAGTTCTTCTCAATTTGCTGCAGCCTTTAAAACATACATCAATGCTTTTCTGTACTTGAAATATACAGTAGGCCTACTGTGCAAAAGTTTTAGGCAGTTGTGAAGTCTTTAAAGTATATATATATATATATATATATACATATATTTAAATGTGAGTTGTTTATTTCTTTAATTCCTAAATAAAAAGTGAGGGAAAATCAAATCTATCAAATCAACATTTGGTGTGACCACCCTTTGCCTTCAAAACAGCATCCCCTGCCTAAAACTTATGCACAGTATGGTATGTCTTCCACAACCTGTACAGTTTTGCCATTAAGCCTTCAAACTTGTGTTAGTTCTGACTATAGTGACAGTGCACTTGACAACTAGATAGCAGACACTATTCCACAAGCTTTGTTTGATTCGTTTTCTTTCTTTTCAGATATGTCAATAGATTGCATCAGATTGCACACCCTTACCCTCAACTAGTAACCTTTTAATTCAAACGAAACTGTAAACTTTTTTTCCATATTCATGTACCACATATTGACAATATAGACATGATGGACTCTCAACTTTGTAATATTTCGTCTGACATATGTTTTTGACTGTTCACAGGCTGTTCCACAAATACATATTCTAACTAACTAGCCCTAGAAAGAAAATGTCCTTGAGTAAACAATAGTTACATTAATCTGTGAAGTTATTGTTTGTGAGCTAATCTTCTACTGTAAATGTCAGATAGGAACATTAAGTATGAGGAGGGGGAGGGGGGATGTCACATGTAGTAATTACCAAATATTGTATATTTGTTATGCATTTATTTATACAGGGGTAACCAATTGAGATTCCAGCAGTGACTTGTGCATGGCAGAATATGTATAAATTACAACAAAACAAACATGAAGAAAATAAGAATTTAAAATAAATAGGTAATACAACTTTGTTACAATGTTTACAATACAAAACACAACATTTAAGTTTCAACCAAAGCAAAAATAGTTCAACTGGAACCAACTGCTATATTTTAAATTCCTATTGAATTTTGTTCCATTTATCTGGAGCAATTTATTTGTTTTCACTTTTAGGTATTCAAGGGTGAAAAGCTTTGTGCTTTAAAAGGGAAGTTATCTAAAAGGCAACTTGACCGGTAATGCTTTAGAAACAAATCAATAGACAATAGAATCCTACTTTTTAATAAAGAATATTGATGAGTTCTAAAACTATTCCCAGTTACATAACGCAGAGCATTGTGGTAAACTGCATCAAAGGACTTTAAAATAGTTGGGGCTGCATGCATATACACAATATCACCATAATCAATAACTGACATGAGGGTTGATTTTACAATTGGAATTCTGTTTTCAAGAGAAAAGCATGACCGTGCCCTTTTTAGAGCTCCAAGACTGAATCACTATAAGCTTTGCTAAAATTACAAATAGTAGTTAAGCACAACTTGCCATTAAAAAGTGCCCAACAAAAAACTCAAACTAGAATGTGTTTTGCAGTTATTCCTTAAATTGTACTCCAGTGAAAACATATACCAAGGCCAGATTCAAGTGGGCGTACTCTCAGTTGACTATACAGTAGGCTACAATATCCCGTTTTCAGTTATGTATATATTTCCAAGCAGCAGCTAATTTAAGCCTCATTGACTATCACAACAGACCAGTCTCAGGCTAAACAGTAAAATACTTCTGTTGTGGTTTAAAGTTTGTCCAAACAATTTTTCTACATATGTTGTCTTAAAATGTTTGTATTTACAGTGTGCCTAAATTATACATGGCAAATTTAGCAGCAAAAAAACTGTACCTGGAAATAACAAAAATGCTCTCTCGTTTTCCCCTCAGAATTGTAGTTTAAAAAGAAAGTAATACATCCAAACTTCTTAAAAATAAATAGACTATTATCTGCACAATATTGGCCTAAATACATCATTAAATAGCTGTCAAGTCAAATACTTTAAATAAAACGTTGATTAGCATTATTGCATTTTTTTTGTACCTTGTGCAACTGTTGTTTCAACAGACCCGACATTCTTTTATATTCAGGTTACCTATCGTTCCTCCTATCATCTTGGATGACCTTTGAAGGGAGAAGAACAGCGTATGCACATTTTGTGTGGGAGGTAGTAGATGTGGTTTGCAATATTATGTTCTTGAACAGATGATGTGAAGTAAAAAAGTGTCTACCTCCCTACTACTCCTGCGATACTCTTTCAAGGATTGAGACCTTTTGTGCATGTATTGTACAAATGCAATGTAGAAGTTAGTCTAACCCACCATGGAAGCCTTTTCATAAAATGTTTCATCACCAGCCTAGTTATAAATAAAAGAAACTGAACTTATTGAATTCAATAAGGAAAATATTTACAAAAACATGAATATCATGCATTAGTGTATACTATATCTTGTAAATTCCCATGTATTACTGTGAAATCATGTATCTTGATCATCAGAGTAAAAGTTAATGTGTAGAGAAATTAAAAATATATAAATACACTTGTAATGTATATTTGATACTATTGTATGAAGTTGCTTGATAATGCTGCATCCCTACTTGCTTTGTGCTGCCCTCTATTGCTCACTTGTTAAATAACTTAAAGGGGCCACAATGTCAGCTTCTGACTGAACACCAACTAAAAACCTTGTCTGTTATGTCACTTGTGTGTGTTAGCAGTCATTGTGCTTTCCCCTGGAGTGGAACTAAGCACATGCCTTCTGTATTTGATATTGATGGACAGTGGTTAACGAAAACATCATGAGATTGTTATTGTTAGAACGTTATCATACTTTCAAACAAAAGTATTGAATACATACTAGTTAACAGTCTAAATGAACCCCCCCCCCCCCAACATTTATGATCTCAGAGACTACAGAGATTTACACTGCTGAGCACTTTGCATCACATGTGACAAAACACCCTATTACTGACCGTGTATGTGCGCTGCTCAGGCCTATTTGTAAATCAATCAGAAGCCAGTTCACTGATCACGTGGAAACTGTGCCTGATGTGGGATCAATGCATGTGACAGATGAGTTCAGTGAAAAGTGGAGAAACAAGAGACTGGCCTATGCAGAGGGATGGAACATGGCCTTCTTCCCAGCTCAAAACACAGGGCTACGGTAGATGGTAAAAAAATAAATCTGAATATATGGAGGTGGATAGCTAAGCTTAGTAACCTGTTCAAAATGAGTGTGTTATATGAGAATGAAAGGAAGGGTTCAAAGTTATCCAAAGAGACAACAATAACATGGAGAAAAGGGTCCACCCTGTCCTGCTATTGACAATTAAACTAAAATGTATTTAGAACCGCAAGTGACTATACAATATTTTTGCCTTTACTTTAGGGGAAGTTTGATTGAACTGGGCCTCAAAGTCACATGGATAGATATTGACATCCATTGTGTTGATGATATTGCCCATCCCCATTGTAACTTCAGCAGCTAAGTATAATACAGACGATAGATTGTTGAACTGCCTAGATTGTAAATAATAAAACATATTTTGATGGCTATGGAAGGTTTATCTACAGCTAGTGCTAATTATGGTAAACACTAACTGATAGCTCAATAAAAGTCCCAGCCTTCTTTCTGTTTTTATTTTGAAACAAAAGCTCTGATCATGTTTTGTCATTGATTGATTGACACTACAGGAGTGCTGATATCCAGAGGGCTAAACATCACAGTGAGGCAGTGAACAAGTCATAAAAGCCAGACTACAGTCTCACTCCCACTCCCACAGCACCAAAAACCTTCTATTTCTTTTTTAAATATGTATTTATTTATGTCCTGTGTAAACACAACGTGGGATACATTTTCACTATATCATACTAAATAACATGTAGGCCTACATTTCTAATTTAGCCCTTTTTGTTGTCCAGCTCTTTCAGGGACCTATGAAGCGTTACAATTTATATGTTTGTGTGAACTAAATGACATAAAAAACTAACTCTGGTGTGTGATATTCTTGCTCATGTTAATTCCAATCTTTAATCAATCACAAGTTATGACTGAAAATGCTTGAAAATCTCATTAGTGTATTGGAAAAAATGCCACATATAAAAAATAAATAACTATATATAACCAACTGTCTCAGTTATATATGGTTTTGTGTGTGTGTGTGCGCGCGCGTGTTTGTGCTTGTGTTGTCTTTAATTATGCAGTACTGTTCAGGAAAAGGGACCGTCCCTTTAATGCTCGTCATCCTCTGCGACGCTGAAGTGAACAAACGTCATCAAAATGTGTCATTCAGGATAGCGTGGACGAACTTTTCTAGGAAGAAAGTCCTAATTGTGTTTAATTGGTACTATGTTTTTCAATTTAAACTGGTACGTCATTATGTTTAAACACGTTTGTCATCGTTGTTTTGTTTGCAAGATACAGTAAGTATAGCCTGAATTATTTAGCTTGACGATAAATAAAGGCTTTTCTTTTGCGGGTAGAAGCATGCAGCCTGTGAAGGTTGGCAATTTTGCCTTGACAATTTCAAGATCTTTTTCATTGAAGAACCTTTACATGTTTAGACTTTGTAAAGTTTTGGATTTTTCTTCACATGGCCCAGTATTTTCCTTCCGTTCTAGTCATGCATCAGCCATCACAGAACCTGCTGTCATTCGTATTCCTCGACACATGCAGAAGCAAATTGAAAATGTGAAGCAGGTGAAAGGCAAGAACAAAATCCATACCGTAAAGCCTGGCAAGCTGCTGATAAAAAGCAAGAACCCTGAACTGAATCAGTCTGCTGGCTACACGTTTGGGAAATTTGAACAACCTCTACTCTCCTCCAAGGGATGGAAACACAACAAATCATTTGGTGACTACTTCACTATTAACAGCATCCAGAGTTCCCCACCCTTTGTCATTGAAAGCCAGCTGGAGGAAAGTGGCCAAGAAAATGACAAATTGGTAAAATTTTCTAACCTAAACCTTTGTAAAGAGTTGGTTGAGTCTTTATGTAACTGCAACATCACACACCCCACCACAGTTCAACTTAAAACCATCCCTGTGCTTTTGAAAGGTCACAACATCCTTTGTGCTGCTGAGACAGGCAGCGGCAAAACACTGAGTTACCTGCTTCCCCTTGTTCAAAAAATCAGGGCTGAAAATGCCACAGACTACAATATGGAAATTGTCCCAAAGACTCGTTCGGTGGTTCTGGTGCCCTCCAGAGAGCTTGCTGACCAGGTAGCAGTTGTGGCTAGGACTCTATGCGCCCCATTTGACATGGTGATTAGAACTGTGGGTGGTGGAGGAGGGGTGGGCAAAATAAAGGCTGCCTTTGCGAAAGGTCCCCCAGATATTCTGGTGGCAACCCCTGGTGCGCTGGTCAAAGCTCTACAAAGGCGTTACTTGGACTTGAGTAACTTGAGCTTCTTTGTGGTGGATGAGGCTGATACCATGTTTGACCCCAGCTTTGCAGACATGGTTGAGAGCATACTGCTTCAGACTCGGGTAGCAAATATGCCGTCTGAGACCAGGGGTCCCAACCACAAAGCCCAGTTGGTGGTGGTTGGAGCCACATTCCCTGGAGGGGTTGGGGAGGTTCTCAACCAGGTGACAGACCTGGCTGGCATTGTAACTATCAAAAGCAAAATGCTGCACTTCCTTATGCCCCATGTCAAGCAGACATTTTTGAAAGTGAAGGGAGCAGACAAGATACTTGAGCTTCATCAAGCACTTAAGCTGCTGGACAAAGGAGCAGGTGTGCTTATCTTCTGCAACAAAGCTACCACGGTCAACTGGCTGGGCTACTCCCTTGAGGAGATGGGGGTGTCCAATGTCCGTCTACAAGGGGATATGCCTGCTGATGTCAGAGCTGGAATCTTCCGATCCTATCAGAAAGGCAAGGGGGATGTGTTGATCTGCACAGACATTGCCTCACGAGGCCTGGACACTCACAGAGTCCGTATGGTTGTCAATTATGACTTTCCCGAATCTCATACAGATTACATCCACAGGGCAGGCAGGGTGGGGAGAGCAGGGAGTGTGGATGAAGGGGAGGTGCTTAGTTTTGTTACTCATCCCTGGGACGTGGAGCTTACTCAAAATATTGAGACTGCAGCCAGAAGAAGAACTAGCCTACCAGGCATGGAGTCAGCCATCCATAAACCAAGTCCTAAATTACCGAACGATGAGGAGGAGATACCATAGTGTTTGGAAGAAAATGTAAAACACCACCAGACATGTTCTTCTTGGCAAAAAGTAATATGGTTTATCAAATGCAACATTCATATAAATGTATTAAAACAATTTAATATTTCAATATTATTCTCCAAGAGTGCATGTTTGGTCATTTCTATAACGAAACATATAGCTTACCATTATCAAACGTGATGCTGTCTACTTTACTGAATTATTATTATTTTTTTATCTGGGTAAAATATCACCTTGCATATCCACTACAGATATTTTTAAATGTGTGATCCCCTTGAAAATGTATTAGATAAATCAATGAATATACTTTATAGAATTGTGATTGAATTTATTCTGTACCTGGTACTCCTTTTGATGTCATTGGCGGTATTATCAAAAAAATCTGACAGACATCCAAACACCTCCCAAGTTTGCTTTAATCACAGACCAGTGTATAGAATGTGAACTTAATCACTTTATTACCTCTACACCCAAAATGTGTATGACTAGAATGCTAATCTGTGGTAGTCCAGCTGTATTTAAAGTTTTTTTTTTTTTGAATTGGAAGGGATTTTTCTGTAAATCTTAGGTCTTAGCTAATGATAAAAAATGTATAAAATTATAATGTATATACATTTTTACATTTTGGGAAACTTATTACATTAAGCATCCCCCACCCACCCACCCTAAATTAATTACCCAACTAAAGACACAACAGGAATCAGTGATTTTCTCTTCACATGTCGGTGTTTCCTATTTCTTACCAGAAGGAGGCAACCTTTGTCTTATTTTACAAGCGTCTGCAAGCCACGCTTTATGTGTAGAGAACTTGATCTATCGCTGTCTGCACGGTAGGAATAGCAAGAGACTGAGTAATGAAAATCGCAATATATTGTTTTAAAGTATGCACAACAGACGTTTCTAACAGGAGTTCTCATTATCTAAACCTAGTAAAACAGTGCTGGCGAAAGAATAAAGCCAGTGAACTTCAATGCAGTGTGTATTTCTGATACATATATTATAATTATAATATATAATTACATATGTATAATTGTAGACATGCAAACATTACCATTGTAGGCGAGGAATGGAAATAAACATTTTGTTTGCTGTGCTGTTTTTTTTTTTGTCTTAAAGTTACTAGAGGTTTTTTATCTGAAGGAGGTGATTTTGGTGACCCCTACCGTTTGCTTAGTGTAATTATTTTCCCTAACCGTCGCAAAGCAGACATGCATTCTGCTCGTGCACGGTCACTGATGTCGCTAGCACGATCAACGACTACTCCACTGTATCGCTTCCTGATTTAGTGACGCACTTCCTTGTACCCTACAGCAAATCATCTCAGTTTCACGGGAGATAGTACCAGGTGGCAAACAAAATTTATGTTAAATATTGAGACTTCAAATGGACTGATCTAAACCGCAATTTTTTCATTCTCTTATAGACATTACAATGTACTGTCAGAAGAAATTAATTGATAATCCGTTAATATAATGAAGTTGTCCATAGATGCTTTAATTCATTTTTGCAATTTACAATGATTAATAAAACTAAATAATATTATCTATTTTATAGAGTAATGTACCAATAATTTAATATTGTCCCAATTTGATTGTGAATTATTAGAAATATTTATTAACAGCTTTATCCGCGCAACCAAAAATAGGCCTACTGTTTATCAATGGACTACAAGCACAGTCCAAGGGTTATGACGCGTTTCCTTTTTTCCCTATCACTGGATTATATGTCCCCTCCCCATCATTACTAGTTCACTGTTTGGCCACTTGGAGATTGCTTCAACGAGGAGGATATTTTACTCCGGAGAGGCAGGTCTGCTGGCTAATGTGCATCCGAAGGCTGACTGCTTGAAATGAAACAGTAGATAATTTTAAGGTAGGAAGCGGGTTTATTCTGTTCGTATTCCATTCTTAATAGTAGACGTCGAAATGTGACATTCTCTGTAACCAAGCTTTATTATAAATTGTGCATAATAGTAAACACAACGTGCATGAGTGTGGGCAGCATTTATACTGCAAGCCCAATTTATCTTTGAACAGATGCCGATCCTCTTTCCACACTTTCACGCCGTTATATCTTATGCGGAGCACAATGTGCGTTTTTATTTGCACAGGTTACGTATGCATCTCATTATGGGTTTACTTTTGGATCAATAGTAGGCTTGCACCGAAATAACAGTGAAGGGCCACATGAGATGCCTGTTGAACCAACGTTTTGCATCTGCTTGCCCCTAAATATTTATTCATGTCTACTGGCACAGTTAGCTCAGTGTTCCACTCTGCAAATGTTGATTGCACAGATGTCATATTTACCTCATGAAAAGCAATACGAGCGTTTCATCTGATTCTGTGTGAATATTAACGCATGCAATTTCGCTGTATTAAAAAGAAAATCACTGAAAAGCACGTATTTGGCCACATTCGAAGGCTCCGCCCCTACCATATCATCACTACTACTAAAACTTATTTTTGAAATCATTTTATCTACAGTAAAGTAGGCTATAGTTTTGTACTTTCAAAAAAGGAAGTAAACTTAATGGCTTCTTTACTTAACTGCTTCACTTGTGTGTATATATATATATATATATATATATATATATATATTTATATACATTTATTTTTATCACTTGAAATCAGTTAGACACCCATTGTGTAGATTAGTTTCTCATCCTTATGTTATTCAGAGTCATACTGTCTATGCATAGTAAATCGTCTGCAAGTGGATATTAGTCAACAAGCGATTACATAATGCAATGAAATATGTTATTAATCTGGTCAGACAATGATTTAACTATTGACAAATGTTTCCCATACTGCTTGTATGACCCAGGCACATGCATACCCTGATATATGTTCTTTTGGTTTGATGTTGTCAAACAGTTTGGCCGACGTCTGAGCTCAGGTCAATCTAGTTATTGCTATTCATACATAATTTCATTCTACCACACTTGTGTGAGAGCATCTAGAGGAATCAAACACAATCTCTCTGCCAATCAAGACCAAACTGAATCGTTTTAACAACCAGTAAACTGTAATTTACAATGGGAAACAATAACGTAATTTCTTTATTAGAAATTCAAGTACCAATGTCATATTTGTACTAAATTATAAAGCAAAATATGAATCTAATGTAAATATGTTTGAAATTTTAGATGAAGGCCTGAAGTAGCGAGAAATGCCTGAAACGTTTAGTGTGCAAGTGAGGGGTTTTGGCAGTTTTATGAGTAATGGTAAAAGATCCGGAAGTGTTTTTTTTCCAAATGTATTATTGTGTAGGAAAAGAAAAATGCATGGCCATATTATTCAGCCTTTAATATTTGCATCAGGTAACACTATGCAACAGGTTGTATGATTGTAGCTAGCAGACCTAGCAAACCTCACAATAGGTTACCGAGTTGCTATGACAAAGTTTGAGCAGTACGCTTTTCCAGTGTCTCAACAAGAATGAATGCATCCTTGTCCGATTTTATGTGGCATGACTGGAATTGTATCAAGCCTCTTGATATTTCAAGGGAGCACACGTTAGCATACATTTGACCGTTCTGCTGTGGTCCTCCAAAGCTCTTTCTAATTAAGTGAAAAAGCCACACTGCCAACATCATTATTACTCTTAGTTTGCATGGAAACAAAAGCAACACAGGCCATGGCATATAATAATAATAATGGCAGTAACAAACTGCAGTACGTTAATTGGTGTACAATTTCTACC
Organism: Galaxias brevipinnis; assembly: GCA_036023535.2. Lineage (NCBI taxonomy): Eukaryota > Metazoa > Chordata > Actinopteri > Galaxiiformes > Galaxiidae > Galaxias > Galaxias brevipinnis. The sequence continues at coordinate 21,969 of JAVQIZ010058275.1, forward strand.
AGTCAGGCTGATGACCGTTTGTGCCTATTTATGTAAATATCAGCCGAGACCAATAACAGTCTGATATATCAGTGCAATCCTCAAAAAAGCTGAAACATATCTTAATTATATTAGAAAATTATTTCCTTTTCCATTGTATCATTCAACTTGGTGCTCAAGGCTCATGTGCCTTTCAAAACTCCTGATGACCATTTGAAATAGTACATATTCCAAGTTGGCCTAGTCCTTAAGACCATTAAGATACAAGCCATAGATTCAAGTTAAGCTGTGCAATTTACGTGTTTGCATAATATTTTAGAATATACAATGGAATTTGTTCTAACCCTATCAGGAATTGTGAAAATGGTCATAGGAAAATTGGTCATAGTAAAGTGTTTTTGTTTTTGAACTACTGCAAAATCTACACTTTATCATGCAGTTAAACCAAAAATAATCCATTCTTATTTTTTTTTATGAGCACTACCCAGGTTTAGTGTCTTATATTTTTACTTGGCATGGGCAGTTATGCAAAATACATGTTCATGCTGTATGTCTGCATAAGTGGCATCAATAATGTTTAAATTTTAAACTGTTCCAATCCAAACATGTGCAACTTTAAACATCATGCCAAATCTTAAGAATCCATTATAGCGTTAGGTTGTCTTTTGAAGCATAAACTGTGCCTTACTTGGGTCTCAGACAGAGAAAGTGTTGACCCATTCCCAGTACTGTGCTGTCCCACCCACATTCTCATATGAGTAGTTATAATTAGCAACAGGCAGCACTCTACATTCAAGTGTCACAGCCACCAGCCGGATTATAGTCCTGCCAGAAGCAACTGATAAAATACTATGTATGTGACATGATCACCATGATCTGTGACAAGATCTAAATAACGAAGGTTGAATTTTGCTGTGTCTAGAAGAAAAGGCCAACAAAAGGCTTTCAAGCATTGATGGTCCTTGAGACAGTGAATTATGTTTTACTACTTTGAAAGCGCAGTTATTTCTCGCTATTCAATCGTAAGAGATGTTGCAACATTTTCAATGAAGCCTTGCATAAATTGTCCCTGATTAGAGTACATTGTATGAAGGCCTATGCTTAATGTTTTAGGCATCCAAAATGTACTTTAACACACTTCATGTAATTTGGAAGCTCAAAGGTTCTACTGTAACTGGTGTCACTGTTGTGTGGCTGTGGCTGAAGTGCATAATTTAACATTTAACGTGACACATGGTATAGGTGTTCTCTTGACTAGGCAAAAATGAAATAATAATGAAATTACAGCTGGTCTTGGATTTAACTAGAGCGTCTTTAATATATTCTAAGAACTGCTGGCAGACCTTTTTATAGGACAAATTTATAGTATATATTTTTTTAATTCAGGGGATTCTTAACAGTAGACACTAAAGTTGCCTTTTTTCATCCAGCATAAATGGGCATCATGAAAATGTATCCAGAAAATGCCCTTTTAATATGTGTCCTTTAATAAATTAGGCAACTTAATAGCGTGCACTTAAGTTTTACATTGGCATGTCATCCCTTGGATGGTTCTCCGGCGTTTGGGCAAAATCCAGGTTGACACAATACACCAGCGCATACGTTTTGGGGTTCGGACCAGGCCACATAAACTTTCTTCTCGAACCTGTCTGAAAGGGGATATGTTTTAAAATGTGTTTGAAGTTGCAGCTGAGCTCCCATGCTATTGCTGGACTGTGACTGGCAGAACCCCTAGCTGGCATTGCTGCCACTTCAAGCTCATGCCTCTTAGTCACCAGGACAGAAATGTACCATAATCAGGTGTCCAGCATCCAGTACACGACCACAGCATTTCAAGCAGAGTGTGGATTTGGCTGACATGTGGAGAGCCACGTGTATTGTATGCCTTGGTTAGTCACGCAACTACATTTGCTATGAACTGTTCATTCTAAACAAACACGGGTCAGAGGAGAGTTTTTCCACTCTTATGTGAGGTATTTCGAGTGATGGGACTGGTGGCATACTGGGAAACTGGCTTACTGCTTGTTTTAAAGCTAAACAAATAATCGTCTTTCAACAATGAATGTTATTCTATACTTAATCTAGCCAAATGAAGTCAATTAAATGTATTAATTATTTGGTCAATGGTCACAGGATTCTCGAGGTTTTCACATTTTTGCCTTGGTCATCATATAGGCTAATAAATGGCTCTGTAATGGCCTTATCATAAGAAAACCACTCTCTGACCCCTGTTGCTATGTTGTTTTACTTTTTTATTATGACATAATTAAATATAACTCATATATATGATGGTTGCTTTGAAGTTTCCAAGAAGTATGACTAGACTGATTTGTTGAGTTTAATAGGGCTGTGGATGTTGGACGAGTATCTCACCCTTATGCTCTGCTCTAGCTACACAGGGTTCTATTCTTAGTTTTTCTATAAAGATGCATTTGACAAATGTTTAGCTGCTTGCATGGTTAAGAAGCACACCTTCTGTCCCGTATAGGCTAAGCCCGCTTTGGGAAATGACTTGTGCAGTTTTAATACAAAGTTTTAGTACATTTTAGCAGGTAGTCACATTTTTGGAAAGGTCCAATTTAAAAAATATGTTCCACTTCACTGAAGAATAATTCACTAAAGAGTAAAGGTTTAACTCCATATGTATTGCTAGGAAAATCAGCACAAGACAAATGCAACCTGTATGACACGTTTGCACAATGCAATGTCTTACCAATTGAATATCAAGCACTGTCTGCACTTATGAATGCCATCTAAACTCCTGCTGTCATTTCAAATGTGTCCATGTCTTGAATGTTAAGTGGTTGAAACCGTTCACTCTGCGTAGTAGTTGCTACATATAAGGTCACAGCTTCAGTAGAATTATTCTGTGACTAATGAAAGGTGAAGGATGTGGTCCATTTAACCTCAGGTGATCAATTTAGTCTATGGTGTGGAGGACATTTTACTTTGCAGAGCAGTTTCTGTGTTTGCACAGGCAACACAGACCAGACAACATAAACAAATCCTTGTAGCAAAGGTTTTGCATTGCATGGCCTTTCTCTTTAAAATGTCATAACTAACTCTTTATTTTCAAACTTTTTTGTTTTTGCTGACACTTGATATCAGTCATTTGATGTCTATTGTTTATTGATGATGGAGGCTAATCCTGTCTTTTTTAGAACAAGCAAGGTAAAAATAATAATTTTCATACTTACATTTTTGAAAATATCACTTTTGACTGAATAATTTGACAATCAGTGTTCATTGGAAAGCATCCTGAGGAGAAAAATGTATTATGTTAAAGCCAATACAACTGGATTAAAGCCGTGTCAACTGGCTTACATTCATTGTGCTCAGCTAGGCTACTTTTACTTTTACGTGTTACGTTTACTTACCTAAATAACTCACTTAACGTACAGTCATAAGATTGATATCGATGATCTCGTCTAAGGGTAAGTAGGAACATATATAATAAATGATCCCTTTGAATTAATCAACCACAACCACATATTTGCCTTCAACTGTCCAACCAACCCCGGCTCTCAAACTTATAATATATTGTAAAGTTGCCTTTTTCATAAATAGACAGCTTTTAAAGTCCCTGCTAATGTATGCCTAGTTACACAACTGTGCCATTGTTTCCTGTTGCCCATGGCTAAAACTCTTGGGTCTCAAATACCTGATATTGCCTTGCATGATTTATTTTTATGCTTTCTTATGTAGTCCTACTTTAAATAGAGCTATATAAGGAAATCTATTATTTGTTTATAAGTGAAGGGAGAATGAATGGGAGAGCAGCCAGGCCTTGCATCTTTAAAAAAGGGGACTGAAAGAGCCAGACCAAAGGGCTTCAAACCCACTACTCAGGCCAAACAAAAATCTAAGCACAGCAGCTGGATTACATTACATGTGGACAGCTTAATGTTAATCAAATGGCTGAAAATAGCCTTTTATTTGTGCAGCATGCTAGAGGCAATGCACACTAATGCAACTAAATTGACACAACGGCTAAGAAATGGTCCTGTGGGCCTACAGTGGCTTCTATCAACTGAAGTTATGCGCAGAGGGAGACCTATGGTTGGGTCAGTGACTTGCCCAACTGAATGTATGCTTGAATATTTCTCATGATTATAGAGAGAACTACATTGTAGGAAGAGTCCAATTGTTTTGCTCAAAGCCATTTGAACTAGGTTTAGCTGAAATTTGTTTTTGTTTGGAGGTATAAATAAATTTCTGTGATTGGCTTGAATGCGTATTTAGTTAGACTTCTCTAGAAAATTTTGTTGAAAGGCCTAGACCAAAGCTACAATATTTCCAGGAATTATGCTTACACAGAGACCCTGCAATATCCATCTTTAATAGAACATACACATACACAGGATTTAATAAAAGAAAGAAATAGTGAAGAAATGGAGGGTGTAGGTTTCATGTCCACTACTTGTAAATTGCTAATAGACTTCTCATAAGTGGGAGGCACACGTTGTGGCAAGCTCATTTTTCATTGGACTACTTAGTTTATGATGGAGTGAAAAGATGATGTTAAGATTTTAAAAAAGCTGGCAATGCAGCAGCAACTCTTTCAAGATGAACGTTGCGTTCGGCATTTGTACAATTAGCCCACCTAGTCCCAACTACCACTTTCAGGAAATAATCTATTTAATTTACATCGCAATACCAACTGCATTGTCACATGTAACCAAAACATGCAGGCTTAAAAAATGATCAATAGATGTTCCCAATTGTCTCCATTCACTTGTTTTGTTTTAAATTGATTCAGTACACGTTTGTAAGGGCATAACAGGTTAAAACTCCAGTTTGAATAATGATAGTATTCCTTGGTGGATCTCAGACATTTGTCTTTTTTGGCTAGGAAAGAATGCCAGCCTGGTACTCGGATTACTACTGCACTCCCTGGGGCCAGAGGTCAGGGGGGTGGTCTCATCCAACATGGTTTCCAACGTGGGGGTTCACTGTGAGGATTCTTGTCAGTTTTGCTGTTTATTTCAAACCATGACAGGGTTCAAAGCACCTAATCGGATTTTGAATTGCGTTGAATCAAAAAGGTTTGCTAAGGGACTGTGTTGTAACGTGAATACCTACCATGGTGCCATAGTGGTGAGACTAGGTGACAGAACTCTAAACCAACATAGGCTAGTAAGAAATATGCTCTTGTTCGAGACACAATTTAGCCTTGGCACTGAAATGGGATGTAATGGCAGCAGGCATATCATTTGCTCAAATTAGTCAGATTTCCAAAAGATGTATGTCCGTTATTTGCTTATTATATAGGCATGTATCTAACGAAAAAGCTTTGGGGTGCAAAATTTTACATGTTCATATTTTACCAGTTTGTGTAAATATAGTTGACCAACTAACGACTACATGAACACCAATAATACATGTTTACAAACATACAATGCAAACAAAAACAACAGCTATAGATAGTAAAAGCAGCAGCAATGGTTAACAATGGCTCCTCCTTGATGGCAGTCCACTGTGCGACCAAGCCCTTCATCTGTAGAAATCCCGGTTAAGCCTTAAATTAAAATCCTTTTTCGTTTTTCCTTACCCTATTGCAACATTAAAAGTTTACCTTTTTCTGTCGAAAAACAATGCTCTCTGAAGTTGCCTGTGGCTATTATTCTAACAATAAAATTATTCAGATTGTATTTGGCCTTCCCTGCTGGGGTCATTTTTGTCAGTGTTTTGTCCCAGACATATCTCTCTTGTTTAGTCTGTTCATCATTTTAGTAATCCCTACTTTATCGAGCATACACTTAATCCGTAGTTTTTGTCAGGGTGCCCCCCTGTCCCTTCTCAGTCTGGTGAGGAGGTGGGGTTCCTGCTGATAGATAAGCTGTGTTGGAATCGGGCCCAATCTGCTGACCTAGCAAGAAATGGTTGCTGTCCCTGAGTCCTTTCCTTTTTTGCCGCTCCTTCTCTCTCTTTGTTTTCCTCTCCGTAGACTACAACACATATTCCTCTCTCTTTCTTAACCCATATGGTTAGCATGTCAGCACCTCAGCTGTATCAGGACAGTCACTTGGAAGGAATGAGACGGATTGCTTTGGTAGGACGTAAATTGGCTCTCACCTGGCAAAAGCATAGGTGAGGGCAGCCAAAACTGGTTCTCTCCATTGCTACCTTTTTGTAGATACCAACAAAACGTGGGTCTATTGGAATGTGAAAAAGGGACCAATTTCTGACATTAAGCTCAGTTAACCTCAAGTCTGCTGCCCTCAAATTCACAAATGCGTGACCATTCCCTAATTGGAAAATATGCTAGTTGAATTTGTTTAGGAAATGACCCAGTGTTTGCATGAAAGAAATGGCACTGCATCCAGCAGACAGTTTAAGCCTGTACACAGCTTTCCACCCAGATAAGATGTGAGTTGTTAAGAGATTAGGCCAAGCTTTTAAAAAAGAGATTGGTGATACATCACCAATCCGTGCTATTTCTTTCACTGCCTCACTGCCATAAACATCTGGACTAAAGCTGTTTTAAGCGGGGATGAGAGTATTTGCAGGAGCAACTTAAAGCAAGTGGCCTGCATTAAACTCTGATTATAAAACAATATGCTAGATTTTCTTCTTCTAGTTGTTTGAATCAAGTATTGATGGCAGCCATGACTGTTGTGTACACAGTGCCATACTTGGCTATCATGTAAGCCATTGGAATTCCAGAGGTTTTAGGGGCTGTTCAAATCAAGCTGCTTTGCTATGTCATTCATTCTTGGCAGCTGGTAGAGCCACCACCAGGGACCCCAAGAGTATCTGACAGAGTTTCAGCTGCCTCGAGTCCAGTAAGCCTTTCAGGAGGCCCTCAGTGCTCAGACCAATATAGGGACAGCGGTAGAGAATGAGCAGGGGAATGAGAGGGAAAGGGTGCCCCGAGCGAGGTGGCTGTGTGCCAGCAGTGGGGAGCCTGGACGGGAGGGTGTCATTTAATCCTGGTCTGCAGCATGCCAGCCATGTCTGCAATGACAGCAGCAGTTTAGCCCTTGTGCCTCCCTCTAGCCCTCAGCTTTCTCCCTTTTCTCTGCAGCCTGCAGCATGCAGATCATGTCTGCTTTGAAATGTTTTCTTCAAGATTGAATGTGGGTAATTTTGTGATTTAATTTTCATATTTTGTTATGCAATATATTTCTTTTTTTGTGTAAAGCCTTCTAGAGGACAGTGAAATATATTGCCATTTGGATGGAAAAGTCCAGCCTAAACTAAAGTAAATAAACCTGTACGTTTCCATTGTTTTCAATTATATTTATAATTGGGCATACATCCACCATTGCCTGTTGGGAATAGATTTAAATGCACTGCTTCAGCCTCACTTTGCATTGATGGCTGTGATGATAAAAAAAATACAACCCTGTCGGGTGGAGTTTGTCCTGTTAGTTGCCAGAGAGCTTGACAAAACATTAAGATGAAGCACTGCTTCACTACTTCTTCTTCTCAAGCCCCTCTGTGAACCCAACTCTGATACCCTCACCGTATACACATACACACACACACACTGCGGTCTTATGTAAACCCGTAATGTAAGCTCTGTGTGCCCTTCTGCTGCCGGTCCCAATGTGTTTGTTTCCGTTCATGGCATTGGGAGCACGGCTGAGCAGGGCTGAGAAGAGCTGAAGGCTTCTGGCATGGTTAGCTAATTCAATTATTGGCCATGCCCCTCTTCTTTGAGAGGGCAAGACTAATCATTTAGATCTCTCTTCAGCTGGGGGATGGCTGCCTTGTACAGAAGAGAGCAGAGTGAGGCTGTGTATACAGTGTTTCATTTCCAGAAGTTGGTTGTAGCCAGGATTAAATGGTGTCTGTACACAGGGCTCCTGACCTCCTCACCTCTGAAAGGGAGGTCGTGCAACAGCTGCTCCACAGATGTCCTCAACCTTGCTAGAAGATCAGAGTGAAAGAAGAGCCTGCAAGAGAAACAAAGCAATCCAATATTTTAAGCATGTGAATGGCCAGAGGATGTCTGTGCTTAGAATAGGGACATTGCCATAGTTGAGCTCCTCTCCTGTATAACCCACACATTGGCTTAAATGGTCATTAGATGTAATTTTATGATGGAGCACACTTAAAGCCATTTTTCTAACTCACTCTGGACGCTTGTGTTAAACACCTGGTCGGTTTTAGCCTCTTGACACATTCAAATGTATATCTAATTAAGCTGCCACCCCTGTTCACAATTAGATACACACAACTGAAGGATATAAAGGTATTTCACAATAAAACCTCATTATTGCTCACTTGCTTTAAGTGGACAGTTTTTTTTATGTATACCTGACTCTCCAGTTTTTTATGGGTAAAGTAAGCTTCTTTATGTTAACAGAAATGATGGTTTCACGATGGTGTTCTTTGTGGAGCGAGTTCATTGATTTTTGCATAGAGGACTTCTTCACACAGATAGTAGGTGTTTGAGGCTGTGGAGAGGGAAATGGAGCTCATTAAGTAGATGCTTGTTTTATCACCTACTCTTGTGATTTCAATAGTAAAATAGTACTCAGCTTGGAATCATAATAATGTTCAATCTTTTTGAAACCATATACCTGTATCTGTTTCAGATGTAAGCTTATTTTATTTTGTCGAATACTTAGACCAGACCTATTGCTAAGTTATATACTCTAATATATTATTTTCTTTACTGTCTTTGTCATGTTAATAATGAAATAGGGCTACTTTTTGTCTCTGATTTACCGGATATGTTCAAGGCAGGTGGCTCACAGGGTGGGTGGGTGGGTAATGAGTCTTAACCACCTGTGTCTGTCCCCAGCATTTACTGATCCTACATCCCATGGACCCATTTAGCTAATTGTATATCTGTATGGGGCGGCATATGTAACAAGCTCAATTCCATGGAAATGCAATTAGGGGTGTCACACAATGCTCATTGTCTCACAAAACATGTTACAGTACAGTTTAACTTTTTAACTTTAGATTTTTACAATAGGAGTTACAGTTTCCATTTTTGTGGACAAATAGTTGGTGGGACGAAGTTAAATTTAGTTTGACTATATGGAAAATGAAGTGGGCCAAGTTTGCGATCAGTGTAAAAACATGGGCAAAATTCGGTCACTCTAATGATGTCCATTGATTGTCGTGAACTTAGTTTCATGTTGTTGGTGCTACCTGCTGTTTTATACGCTGAGCTATGCATCAGTGAACTGATGAGAAAGCAGGTGATCAAATCTCAACATGTATTTGTTATGCCATTAGTTGCACTACCTGGCATTGTCTTTCATCAAAATGGAGCAGTTTGATTTGACCTGACCTTCTGTTATTACATTGCTCAAGATTCTTATTCGGCAAAAGTCTTCTCATTGGGGAACTCTCCAGAATTGGCTATCACTTAGATTGACGTATTTATTTTGTTTTTAGAGTTAAACTAAATGTCAATTCCTTTCAGTTTTTTAGCTCAGAGCTGTCAGTGAGTAATGTGGGATGTTAACGCCACCCCAACTCCTCCCCATGAAGAAGAATCCTGTTGTTCTATTATCCCTCACTGAATTGTTCCACCATGAGTTGCATGTCACTGTCCCTCCAGCAGTCGGTCCACTCAATGTAATGACTTTATTAGATCTGTCCTTTAAATATACTTTAAATGGTTTTTCAGAACGGGTATGTCTGAGAATTTGCCTAAAAAGGTCACAAGCATCAGGCCTATCTAGGACATACTTTAGCGAAACTATGGGAAATTGCAGTTGACACAGATTCAACTTTTCAGTCTCTCAGTTTCAAAAGATGATGCAAGCACAGCATTTCATGTTTTCCATAAATGTCTCATTTAAAACAAAGCTGGGGCCATTATTATTCCCAGTGGTGTTCCTATAGACAACAGTTAACCAAGATTGGGATGTCACATTCACCTTCTTAAAAGTTAAAGTTCCTCATCTTTACTGCATGTGGGCACCTCCTTTACAGCTATTCGCCTCTGGCCATAATGCCTTAACTCAGGATAGTAAGCCTTTTATTATTTATCATGTTGCAATTAGGTTTAGACGTTTCACCTCAAGTGCCTCATTCTTAAACACCACTAATTAAAGAATGGGACATCTGGCACACTACAAATAGTGGGCTATAATTATCCTGTGATGATGATTTTGCCTCTAAATAGTATCTCTGCAGAATAATAACCTAGAAATAATGCTCTAATGTTTTACAGCTCCTGATATTGGTTACTCTTCTTCATACCTAAGCCTAATCCTTGTATATGTGTGCATAAACTCATACATTTTCTCTCATCCTTTGCAGGTGTAAAAATCAGTGGACATCCTAAGCAGCATTGCTCTCAGTAAAAAGGTAAATCTCACAGTTAGTTGCATTGCTTAAAAAGACAGTTCTAAGGTCCTGCCCATGCGTGCCTTTCCTTTAGACAGGCTGTGTTCCTTTACTCTTAATTGCGTGCCCTTGAATTTGTAAAGCTGTACTGTCGTGATTATCTGTATTGAAAAGCAAGGCAGTCCTTTTAGCTGACCATTTTCAAATAGTAGACCTAGATGGTTCAACTGCACTAATTGTAAAAAGGGACTGTTTTCTCTTTTGCAACCTTAACCTTCCTTCCCCCTTTCCTTTGGTGTATACCTCCGCTTGTAAGAGATTGTGTAATAAGGAAACGTATTGTTCAAATTCAGAATTACAAGTAAGCTTGTGAGCCCCAATGAATCAACGTAAAACAGCTGTGAGAAGAACTGCAGGTCTATTGATTGTCATTAAGTGCCACTGGGGCTCGCATCATAGTGACTTACCCGGCCCAGGGAATGTATCAGTCCACCATTGGTTGCCAAGGAGAAGTGCGGAAGTGGAGCATGAAATGATGAGGCTGGAAAGAGTTAAGGCAGACAGGCAGGCAGGCAGGCAAGCTGCATCCTTCACACAGTCCTAATCCGCAGGCTCTCCTCTTCACTGCTTCTCAGTGTGGCAGCTGCCGCTTTACCATCGTTCAACATTCAGCAGCAAGAACGATGCCGCAACCCCATCTCTCTCACGTTATTATCGTTCATAATCATACATCTCCATCCTATCTCCGGCAACCTCCTCCTCCAGCAACTCAGAGTGCAACTGAGTTGTAAAAGTAGCGAATTGCTGTTTTTTTATAAAACATTTAAATTAGTAATTGAATTAGGTAGTTTAGTATTTAAATTCTGTTCTAATTAATAGTGTATTTAAATTGGATTTCACACGGATGTGCTTGTGCACTTTGTTGCTCCACTATACTGCACAGTGAAATCGGTTGCAGTGTCAGCTGTAAAAATGAAGTTTGTGGCGCTTCTTACTCCACTGCTACTAGCTTTCAGTTATCTGTGGAATACACTTTTTCTGAGATGAAAACTCTGAGTGTCATGACTGAACCTTTATTGCGCTATTTTCTGATTCATGCCTGTATGACTGCTAATGAGAGTGTCTAATGTGAAACCGCTAGACACAAATGACAATTGAAGGATGCAAATGATCCTCACTTGACCCACTGAAAGTAGCAACATTTCCGTTGTAATAGTTGCAGTGTTAAAGGGACAAGAAACTGTAAAAGAGCAGCAAAAACAACGGCTGTTGGTATCCCACAGCTATTCTGTTCCATGTCAAATGCATGATTAATCATGTCATGTCGCCCCCAAAAATTTGAAAAAGGTAATCTGAAGTTATATTACCATTCAATGTTTTTTCAATTGGATGATTGCTGGAGTCTGGCTGAGTGCTGTAATGAGGTTGTAAGATAGCCGCCTTCCTGTGCTGCAGTATATCCTTGCCAACCGAATCAATTGAGTGTACAGGCTTTTAACTACAGCTAAAGAGTGTCCTCGTCTCTGAGAACAATGCCTGCCTGAAATCACGACGGCTAAAGATGGCCCTTTCAAGCCTGACCACCTTGGCAGAGGGGAGCAGTGGGATGGGAAGTGAAAAGGGTAGGTTAAGCCACTGCCAAGCGACTGCATTTCTCTGGACCTTGGCCAAAAGGAACTATTTTGGGATTGACACCCTCGCTCAGTGTACAATGACCAGGACAAAGATTGATAATGTTTACCATCACTGTGTAATAGCCAGTGGGGCTTTGGTTTTTGTTTTGGCCTTCGGTCTCATTTCTTGTCAATCTTCGGTGTGTTGTAGGTTATAGCTGAGATGAGAACCAAAATCCCCAAACAGAATTGTATTATATTTCTTTCCTACCAGGGAGTATAAAGCTCAATTTAAACTAAACTGACCAATGTTTGTGTTAAATCCTTATGCCTAGGCTATAAAAGCTACTAGCCTGATGTGGATTGCAACTGTTTTTCGTCTGGGTTTTAAAAAAACTAAATGTTTAATGTTTTACTCTTTGCTTCATAAAGATCTGGATTTTAGGAAGGGAGAGACAGAAGGTTCTTCAACGTTTGCTGCCTGTAGTGCTACGGTATCGGTCATGTTTTATTAGGGGATTAACAGGATGCGGTTAGGCTATTAAGTGTTTGTGAGGAGAGGAGTGTGGAAAGGAGTGTGATGCAGTGTTTACTAAAGTAGGGTGATGTCATACTTTTGACTTGGCAAAGATGTCAGTGATACAGCTTAGCAGTTCTTCAGTGAGAATGGCTGAAAAACGTGGTAGGCACCGTTTGTGGCATTTTATTTTGGTATAAACAATGTATTAAGTGTGCACTGTGCACTTGAAGGTACGTATAACAGTATAGTAGTTTTTTTCTTCTAAGCAGTAAATAGTTTTTCTGAGTGAAGGTCTGTTGAAGGCTAGTGACACTATCCCAATGCAGCCCTGACTCGTACTTGGCCAGCTCACACTCTCTGTCTAACTCTCTCTATCTCACTCTCTCTCTGACTCGCTGTCTGTTTCAATGACAGTGTCAATATTACTCAAATATCAGCCAGGTTGTCACCGTCATGCTGCCACTGACAGTGACACTGTCAAAAGCAGTGTTCCTCGACCCTGGCAGGGCGAGTAAGGCTAATGACCTGGTAGCAGGCTGGAATTAGAGATGTGCATCACCTGATTTCCGGCTGACACTAGGCGCATTACATGGTCCCACTGACATCATTGCCATCTAGTACGGGCCAGAAAACCCAGTGCCCATCAATGGACCAGTCAATCATATCCAGTCATTTGGCTTCTGTGTGTGCACGCTCCTCCTGCATCTAGGCAGCCATCTCGAATGATGAGGCCTAAGACCTACAGGGCTGAAGAGAGAGATTATACATGACAGCCAGTATTCATGTGCTTAACCATCTTGGGAGGCGGTGAAATTTCCCACAAAACACTTTGAACAGTGAGAAGGAATGGCTGATTATGGTATAATGAAAAACTGCTACTGAGTGCATTAACACAAGCCTTACTGTGCTATTTATGCCCTACCTCAGGGATATTTGTATAAACATTACTACACCCATTTGTCTCCAACACATTCTCCTAGACTGTTTGATGTTTTCAAGCCAAGATCGATCCTCACAGAAAATTCCCCGAAAACCCACGTGTGAGTTTTCAAGCGCTTCTACATTCTCTCTGAAATCTTTCTTTTTTTGCGAGGAGAATCCGGGCTGTGTTGTACAGAGAGTAGATTGATGTGCGCCATATGGGTATACTATGCAGGATAAACACCCGACACCCACTGTTTAAGTTATGACTCACTCTTGAACTGGCTGTGTGCGTTTAAACTGTCTGTTGCTGCCACACTGTAACAGAGTATGAGGAGGCTGCGAGGGTTGAATAAGAAGGTGTTTCTATGTCATGTGTTTGGAGGCTTTCAGTCAGCGTCGTGGCCGCCTCAGCTCTTTGTCTTGCAGGGTTTGCGCCGCCGTGTCTTCTGTGGCTGAATGCAGATTCATTTTTGGGGTGAGGGTTTTCATAAGGTCGAGTGCTTTTAGTAGCGTGTTTTTTTTTTTGTTGTTGAATGTATTTTCATTGCTTCCTTCGAATCAGTGGAACCCTCTGAAGGCTAACCTGTGCTTATTAAGATGCCTCATTTTGGGGATGAGAATTTGCTGTATTATGCACTTGTGTGCTAATAAAACCTATTTACTGTTCCCTGTATAATTCTTTATAATAATTAATTATATTTAAGTTTTAGTGCTTTTGTCAGGACTCGAAGCGCTTTACAAATTGGTCCACAAGAAGGTACACACAACTAACGGGCAGCTATCACACACAGCTATCACACACAGCAGTCAGTCTGGGCAGCCAATTTGTGCCAGACTTGCTCACGCAACATATCGCAACAGACTTTTGCACACACAGATCAGACACACACAGAACGACCAACTCCAGTTCTGTTGGCAGTGCTTTAGGCAGGGCACTGACAGGAGTATTAACACATGGTTTTGTAAGTGTATGAGGAAACCGGAGCACCCACCCACATAAACATGGAAAGAACATGCAAACTCTACACAGAAAAGCCCTTGGGTCAGCTGGGGTTTGAAACAAGGACCTTCTTGCCATGAGACAACAGTGCTAACCACAGAGCCACCGTGCTGCCCAATTTTTTCAGTTAGCGATGCTGCTGATCGAGTTTGCTTAATACTCTCTGTGAGGTGCTCTGTATTTTTAACCCCAGAAGGGCTCAATAGACCTAGGTAACAACATCGTATGCATTTCTTTTATTGAGGTGACTTAAATGCACTTGGGAGAAGAGTAAGCATCTTTTCTTTTAAATGTTTTATTTAAAATCCCCTCACACACACACACACACACACACTCACACACACAGACACACAAACAGACCCATATTATGATAATATAGAACTCCAATCACGCGAGCATGAACATTTACCCATTCTTAGGTTGGACATATTACGGGTATTCTGTGGAGATGGGCAGCTAGGCCTGCTCTTATTGTGGTCTTCTCTAGTTACTGTCCTGAACAGCCTGTCTGGGGCTCCTCGCAATCTCTGTGAAATCCTATCCCTGTGTTAGAGCTGCTGCCTACTGAGACAGACCTCCTGGCCACCCTAACTGTCTACAAGGGAGGCAGTACAGACACACACACACACACACGAGGAATGCAGCTCGTTGCCCAGCTAAAGGGCCGCCAGGTGACCAACTCCTCTTTCAAGCTTTTTTCCTATGCTTGGCTTCCTTTTAAATTGAAGAAAGTTTGTGTGTGTGTGTGTGTGTGTGTGTGTGTGTGTGTGTGTGTGTGTGTGTGTGTGTGTGTGTGTGTGTGTGTGTGTGTGTTGGTCTATAGAGAGGGGTGATGGATAGAGTCCAGATGCTTTGCTAATGACACTCATGGGAAACTGACTCTGTATGATGTGAAAAGAACCTGAAATGGCTATGAAGCCCACACACACACACGATAAACTTTGCAACAGTGTTTGATATCACAATGGCAGACACCACACTTGTAGGCCTACTCACAGAAGGATCCGGCCACCCACATCATCCAGGGAGTTTGAAATGGATGTTTTCTTGCAGAGGCAGATAAATGTTGTGGCGTGTGTAACTGAGTTTCTTCACACCCCATTGTGTTCCCCGAGGCTGTACATACTGGGGAGAACCCAGCCGGTGTCGTATGATGAGGCTTTATTGTCACATCGATGTGTGTTTCTCTGTATTGAATCTCCCAGCCCCTAGCCTAGCCCCTCCAGTCAGTGCTCCGATCTGTTCCTCCATTGGATTAAGGCTATGTTACAGGGACCAGGCCTGGGGATTCCCAGCAGACACCACACACCACGCCATTGATCTACTGAACAATGCCCAGGCTACAGATCTATGAGGTTTTATGTATTTGTCTTTCTGTCGCTGTCTCCTGTTTCTCTTTGTCTCCGTTCCTTCTCTCTTTGTCTCTCCCGCTTTGTCTTGGAAAAATGGCTCCTATTTCCCCACACTTTATTAAGCACAGATCATTCGAATCTTGACCTATTATCCTTTCCACAGGCGATGCACCTATACTCTCAGGTTACTAGAGAAGCCATTTTACCTGGCTGTATAATTTCACCTGACGGTACAGTAACCCAGTGGCACTATAGGCTATGTAAGTCGTTTAAAAAAGGTTCCCGTAAAAAGATCGATTCCTTTCTGACCCACAGTATGTTATGTGAGCATGGCACCTGGAGTTTGCCCGTGCACAGTGTAGGTGTTACTAATAAACTGGCTGAACGCTAAAACCACTAACAAGAATTGGTTGTGGAGATGTTTTGTCCTTACGCGTGGGTGGGTTGTGTATAAATGGCAAATAATTATCGTTGGGGTGTGGACTGTCACACACACAGCGCTGGTCTGTGTCTTCCTGGCAGTCCCCTATTATCTCTCCCTCTCTGTCTGTGCCTGGCGGGAGATGACCTTGGTGTTAAGACGCAGGCAGAGACTGAGTCTGACTGCAGCCTTCATTGAATGTTGTTTTTAATTGAGTCGATGAGGAGTTGGAAGAGACGGCAGGGGAAAGTTATGGATGGTATCACACAAAGCAATTACAGGGACAGATCCCATAAAAAGAAGTTGTAAGCTTGCTAAAAAAAACACTTGTGTAAACTTGGTATAGTTTATCTTCCTGCCCCTAATATCTGTAAATAGTTTGGCCATTCCTTTGAATCTAGTTCCATTGGGTAAAGTCTCTTTACTCAAGTATGTTGGTATCCCAGTGTGTCTGTGTTTTTTCCCATGGGAGCAGTTTTCCAACACTGGATTTGTTAGCGGACTAATGAGTTGGTCCTACAAGAGTGTTGTGGTCTTTACAATCTCGTTAGATCTCAGCAAATCCACTTGCCTTTTAGTCTCGGGGAGGAAAGAAGCAGGAAGCCTAATCCACCTTTTGAAGGGGAATCCTCTCAGCCTGGAAGGTAGACTGTCTGCCCTCTGAGAGCTGTCGTTAGGATGTTTGCGTTTCATTTCAAACAAAGAACATCTGCTAGGCTGTTTAGTTTGCGGGATTTGTTTTTTTTTCCAAATGGTTGGAACCAGACATTTATGTTGCGGTGCTTCTCTTAATCAGCCCATTGTTCATTTTAATATTTCAAACCGACGGAAGTGCTGGCGCCGAGGGTGTGTGGTGTAGCGTACTCTGCTCTGAAGGGTGTCATTATGTTGACCTCTACGTCTGCATGAGGATATGCAGGCTGCATGGTAAGCAGCCCTGTCACATCACTACACCCTCTGATGACTACATTCCTTCACCTCATGTCACATCACATCTCTCTGACTGGCCAGTTGTAAACGCATGCTTGTCTTGAGTGACGTTTATTTGGCGAGCTGTCAACATTTCTTCTGGTTTTCTTTTCAAACAGCTACAGGTAGCGTTTTAGTTTACACATATCATAATTAACTTGACATTGATTGTGTAGTAAAATGGCTATGGGAGAACTAGACTACGACCTTTGTGTTTGGTCGGCGACTGTGCCGAACCTTCCCAGGAAAATGGCAAAAAGGAAGTGTGTTTACAAAATGTCTCGTTAAGTTAAAGTTAGGTTGTCTAGCTGACTGCATCTCGATCCAGTGTTATAGGTAAATTAGCTTAATCTTAGCCTCAAAGTCTTCTTAGCCTAATGTTTTGGCGTAGTTAACATGCCTATTTCATGGCTATATAGTACCGACATGTAAGGTAATACATGAATAGACACACTTGTTTATAAAAAGTAAAAGTGGTTATAGCAAAGGTGAACTGACCTGTTGAACCAGGCCTGAAGTTATCCCTGTCAATAAAACTGTATATTTTCTGGCGTACTAGTGTGAATACACTTGGTGGGAATACCTTTGGTCTGCATACCACACACCATGGACACTAGATTCCTAAAGCTCTCACTTCTTTGAATGAAACAAAGCTTAAATTCTAGAAGTCTCTTAACATTTTTGACCCAGGATTGCTGTACCAGGACTGTCTGGCTGTACATTTTAACGGGGTTTCATACTTATCCTTAAGATCTTAGTAATGTTATTGTTTAAAAATATTATTTTTAAATGTTTCTTCACGTTCTCTCCTATTTCTCCACCCAAGTGTTTTTGTAGGCTATTACCAGGGTTTATGGGAGCTGTAGTATATGTGTGGACAGGCCTGTGACAACAAGACTTATAGCCAAGGGAAAGGTAAATATTTGTCTGGCATTGTACATGTCGACTAGAGGCAGACTTAACAATTCAGCAATAAACTAAACTGTAAAGATTCAAGATTACGTATCTTGAAATGATCTGCTAGTTGCAGGTACAAAAATACTCTTCAAAAAGACAATAATAATGTCCTCCCTGTTTTTAGGGTACTCTTTCTATTTGAGTTGAAATTAATGTTCAGTCATATTGCCAACATTTCTATTAGCATTGCGTTGACCCCTGAATGTGAAAACATGTTATGGACAAGCCAGATTCTATGCATCCATATGAATGGCAAAGAGCAGTGTGGGTATGACAGGGCGTCTGTTACTTCTGCCATGACCTGTCCTGACCGTCGACCTCTAGCACACAGGGTCCTTGTGCTCCCATTGGTTAGGGACAGGAGTCCCTCTGTTTGGCAGGTCAACTTCTCAAGGTCAAGGTTTCCTTTTTTCCCACCAAGGCACAATACTGTGCATATTTGCCACTTCCTCTAGACTGGCCTACTTAAGGTTGTGTGATCCAGATTATACCTTACTATTATGGTGTCTTCTAAGCCCCATTGGGCCTATTGCTTTGTAGAGAACACTGAGGAGACAAGGCTATTGTCAAGAAATTGTTGTAAAAGTTGGGCAAAATATGTAGCTGCTGTTACTCATTTATTTTAGAAAGAATAACGAGGCGCGTTGTGGAGCCTTATTTTTAGCTGACTGCTATTCACTGCTCTGTGTGTGTCACCTTTTTGTAACGGATGTGTATGTGACTACACAGGTCTGCAAGCAAAAGCAGGAACAGCATAGGGCACATGCAATCCAGTCCAAATACACTCTACCGTCAAGGTTACTTAAACTCAGTCTTTGTGATGCATTGCCTCAAGTGTCCTCCCATTCCTCCTCTTCTGGTCTCCACAGGTGTATTCACACCCACAAACAGACCCGCCAAGATGGTGGTCCTGTCGCTGAAGATCTGCGTGCGTCAGTGCAACGTGGTGAAGACCATGCAGTTTGAGCCCTCCACTGCTGTCTACGACGCCTGCAGGATCATCAGAGAGAGGGTTCCTGAGGCTCAGACTGGACAAGGTGGGACAGGACAGGACAGCACAGCAGAATGTGTTGAAACTACAGGGAATGCACTCAGTACTTTGAAACTTTTGTCCGTGGGGCCCCAATGCTGGGTTTTCTGACATGAGCCCAGAAGGCCAACAGGCTGAAGCCAAAGCTGAAACAATTGGGTCCAGACATAGTTCCAATGAGTTTGTTATACCCATGATGCTATCTGTTCTGTTCCCTAGCCTCAGACTATGGTTTGTTCCTCTCGGATGAAGACCCCAGAAAGGGAATCTGGCTGGAGTCTGGGAGAACTCTGGACTACTACATGCTCCGGAACGGGGTAAATATTCACCTGCCACCTGAAGCCACAGCTCTTTGTGGCTGTTGCCATGGTGCGAGTGTTGTGTGAAAGATATTGACCTGGGCAATCTCATTAGAAAGCTCGCTTGAGTTGAGAACAAACACATGCGCAGGCTATGCTTACTTCCAATTACACAACCTAGTCTTAATTGAAGCCAGCCCTCAAACATAAAACATAAGCCATCCGTTGAATGTGTTTTTCTGCTTCAGCCGTTTGTATAGTATTAGCGCTTTTGGGCACAACTTCAAACATATACTCGGCATTCATGTGGAGACAATAAATTGCCCTAAATGTCGGAGTCATTCCCTTTATTTAGGTGAACGATTGCGTGACTACATTTGCATTTAAAAGTATATTTTGCCATTCATTGGAACTGAATACACCCCAGGTGTGAGGCTTTCTAGGTGGACTGATTATTCACTGGCAAAACTGATGGTTGTTTCCATATTGTTGTGATTGTGAGTGATGGGGCATAGGCAACCGTTAAATTGCGTTTTTGTCCTCGGTTCACTGCTTTCGCCACGTAACTGTTTTCTCACTGTCTGTTTCCATTTCTCTCTCTCTCTTTCTCTCTCCTCTGTTTAGGATTTACTTGAGTACAAAAAGAAACAGAGACCCCAGAAGATCAAGATGCTCGATGGGGCCGTGAAAACCATCATGGTGGACGACTCCAAAACAGTGGGAGAGCTGCTTGTAACTATATGCAGTAGAATAGGTACGTGTTGCCTCATGCAAATCCATTCAATTGACTTTTCTCTTTAATTTGTATAACGTCCAGGTAACAGCTTATTGGGTGGGAGCACGATTAGTCACGATAAAGGGAGTGAGCGCTTTAGTCTAATTTATCTTCCTTTGCTTTTAGGCATAACCAACTATGAGGAATACTCTCTGATCCAGGAGGTGGTGGAGGAGAAGAAGGACGACGGTATGGGCACGCTTAAGAAAGACCGAACACTGCTTCGAGACGAGAGGAAGATGGAGAAACTCAAAGCCAAGCTCCACACAGATGACGACTGTGAGTTTAATAAGACTAGCCTCAATGTTCCCTGGGATACTGAAAACATTTGTAAAGGGAAGAAACCAAACTATGGAACAAAACGATCACTACAATATTATAGAAAGTGTTATTCAAAACAAAAGCATTTTGATTAAAAAAACAAAAAACAAACATAGATATGACTCTTGGTAAAAGGAGCCTTTTTACCATCATTCCCTGTCAGTGGTGGCTGACTGCATTATTGTAGACAGCAGCTGAGACTGGACACTTAACCTCCGGTCAAATGCTCCCCATTTCCCTCGCCTCTCCGAGTGTGCATTTCCCCAGTGCTGCCTGTGCGTGCTCAGCTCAGCCCCAGCTGCATCCCCAGCCCCAGTGAGGTGGCTGGAAGCACAGATATTGCTATATCTGTCAACACCATGGGCACTTTTATTGCCCTGTTGACACCATCATACTCCTAAGGGGGATATAGGCAGGCCAACAAATTGGATTTGACTACAGCCATTTTGCTTTGTGAAATTTCAACCTTTTTCATCGCTTGGCGGAATGGGACTCAGGGCCGATCAAAATTGGAATGATTTTAGTAAATGTGTTTTTTGATATGGGGGGCTGTGTGTGTTTTCGATCCTGTGTTCTATGTGTGTGTTGTCCCAGTGAATTGGCTGGACCACAGCAGGACGTTCCGAGAGCAGGGGGTGGAGGAGAGCGAGATGCTGCTGCTCAGACGCAAGTTCTTTTACTCGGACCAGAACGTGGACTCGCGAGACCCTGTCCAGCTGAACCTGCTCTACGTGCAGGTCAGAACCTCTCTGCCGTCCGTCACCCCAGACTTGTTCTCCATGACACCACCTTTCCTCTCTCTCTCTCTCTTTCTCTCTCGCTAACTCACTCTCTCACGGTATTAAGATTCAGAATCCATACTGTTTACCTAGACCTGAATGCTGTGATTTATGTAATGTTTCCTCCCACAAACCAGTTTCACAATTTCCACTGCTGAGAGTGAAATTCTTCCTAATTAGTCTCGATTTAAACTGTTTGTCAGCTAGCCTCTCTACTTTCAGTCACTAATTAACAAAATCACATTTGCACCAATCAGCCAACTATCAATCCCAAACTTGGCGCAGCCCAGCCAAGGGCTGAATGTGGTATCTCAGATGGATTTGAGAACATATTTATTGGAGTTTCAATCATGTATTCTTTGGCACCCATGTTTTATAAAGGCCGTTGTTCTCAATTTAATTGGCCGTTAGATCAAAGATGCACTGTCCAAAGGAGAATGTGACCATCACAAAGCATCAAAAATGTCAAGAGCACGTCTAACAAGGTTAATGCATGTAAGTGCAGCTGTGCACATCCATCCATGACTCTTATCTTATTCGAGCAGTAATAAGTGTGTGACGTTCTATGGGAAAATCCACTGCACCATTCAGGTCTGTTTCTAACCTGGCGGCCACCCTACGTAACAGTTGATATGACGTTTTAGTTTCACATCGAGCACTAGCGAGGTATAAAAAAAATTTATTTTCTCACCAATCTCAGTTTACACCCACTTTGTGCACTGACAACAGGTGGCAATGCTTAAAGGTCCAACCTTGAAGACGCAAGTCTCACAATGTGTTGCAATGTGTAGATACTGGATATATTGAGACGCTGGTTCTGTGTAATGAAGCTTAATTGGAAGCGCGGTGCTGAATCTTCGTCCGTACTGGGATGCCATTACAGAGGCAGCCAAATGGTGCATGAGGAGCTAAAAAATTTAGCTGGTATTAATGGGGTTTCTATCTTTCTTCTACTTCTCCTGCTGGTACTCAGCCTTAGTAGTTTAACTGATCATGGGTGCAAGCACATTCACACTTATTGACATGAGCAATCTGTTGCAGAAATTGAACTGTGAGCACTAAAGCAGTGCTGCATGACACTAACGATGTTTACCATGAAGGCAGCAATGATTTCTGCCTCGAAACGGAACTGTATGTGTGGCCAATTTTTGCCAATACTTTATAGTGATGTGTTTAGTGTTGACAAAAGCTGCGTACATTCAGCGTTATCATGTTATTGTCATGACAACTAAGAACGTGACCCTGTTATATTTGCTGTTATATAGCATTTACATTCACTAACTGACAGGGGCAGACAGCGAGGTACTAACGCACGCGCGTGTGCGACATCCTTCCTTCTCTGGACACAAAAATCTCTTTTTAATAAACTCGCTGCCCTTCTGTCTATGTAGTTCTGAGAGATGGATGGCCAGATAGAGGCCCATTTCAATTAACAGGTCAATAGGACTCAGCACGCTCCCTGTTTAGATTCTGAAACGACTGTGCCCTGTATTAAGGAAACAGAGGCAATGTTGTTTTTGAATTTGAGATATAGAAAATATGTCTTGCCAGAATCTTAATGTTGTCCCTGCACAACATAATTGTATGACTGTGCAATTTTTTATTATTAGGATATTATGTATATTCCTATATTACTTACTAAAACAGTATCTGTTTTTTTTCCCAGGCAAGAGATGACATCCTAAATGGTTCTCACCCTGTTTCTTTTGACAAAGCCGGTGAATTTGGAGGAATACAGGCGCAGATCCAATTTGGACCTCACCTTGAACACAAACACAAACCTGGATTCCTGGAGTAAGCATTTTACCTCAGGGGGTTACAGCAAATCAGTACAATACACATTTTCTCTAAGGAAAACAAAGCTTTTGAGTCCTACACAAGACTGGATATGTGAGGCCTATTTCATTTGAGGAAAGTTTCATACATGTAGCCGTGAGGAATATAACTGTTCCGTATCAAGAAGAAAATAAGAAATGTGATATTGTATTCCTATTGCAATATCCCTCCACTGCATTCAATTTGTTTTTGTGAGACAGAGATTGTGAAACATGGTTTTATTATAAGCTCTCAACCTGTCCCTGCATTTGATTTTTTGGTTAGCCTGAAGGAGTTTCTGCCCAAAGAATACATCAAGCAGAGAGGGGCTGAGAAGAAAGTCTTCCAGGTGGGTCTATCATTTTAAGTTAATCATGGGCTTTTAATATTGATTGATTCTAAGTTAATAGTTTATAGCTTGCTTAGTTAATGCTGAGTTAAACAAATGTCCTATTTTAATATAAAGGAGCACAAAAACTGTGGAGAGATGCCTGAGATAGAAGCTAAAGTGAAGTATGTGAAGTTGGCCAGGTCCCTACGGACATACGGAGTGTCCTTCTTCCTTGTCAAGGTAAGAGAGAACCTGGTTTGGAAGTGCTAACTAACAGGGCCAATATGTATGTACTGATATAGCGTCTCAGATTAAAACTCCAGCAACTGCTTGGTGACCCATCTTATGAAAGAGGGAATTAATTATTCTAATATAAAACAGCAAAACTCTAAAATTGAAATCATCCTCAGCTTAACGTTAAAAGGGCAACCAGATGTTCCTCTTTCTTATAAAACTCTCATGTGTTCTGCATTTTACCATTACATTTGTTATCAATACTGTAGATAAACAAGTACAGACTCAAATTGAATGACGATGGCATGACACGTAACAAGATGTTGTATGTGTTGAACAAATTCGTTTTCTAATATTGCTAGTATTGGCACGTTCCCATTCGTTAACCTTCCTAAAAGCAAGCTACATTATAGTACCATGTTACTGTAGCACCAAGAGAGTCGTCCAGCTTTAGAGTAATTTTTTTGTGATTACAAAGAGAATGTCATCGGTTAGAGCATAATACAAATATGTTATCAATTCCACTGAGAGATAGCTGGGACTGCAGCACATTAAACAGTAAATTCAGAAATTTCACGAGGGATGAATTAAGTATTGTCTATCTCATGTTAAGGAGTTGGAAATGTCAACAACAAAATATGAAGGGGACTTGATAGCATGAAAACAGTCTCACAGAGGCACACACAACCACGCACACATCACTTGTGCTCTGAAGTGTGACAGTATGATTATTTTAGAGCGAGGAGGAAGGGACGAGGGAGAAAGGGCAGACCCCGGCCAGGAGGGGAGTGCCTCTCTGCCTCCCATCATAACTGCCGCTCTCCTGGCCTCTTGGCAGTGTGAGGCTCCACTGGGAGATGAGTGGTCCTCACCCCTGGAGCCCCTAGAGAACAACCTACCCTGCGATACAGAATGGGACAGAGCCAAAGTACACCTTACCCCTGTCCCCCCCTGTCACTCCCAGTTATCTTTCACTCTGCTCATTCTTCAGAAAAACAACCTGAGCGGGTGAAAAAGGAAGGTAGATGGAAAACGTATGGGTAGCGGGGGGGGAGTAAAAAAAAAAGAAAAAAAAAAAAGATGAGGAAAGCCAGAGAGAGATCTTTCTGTTTTGTATGTCGAGTCAAAGTGCTCTCCATAACAGCCGACTGACATTTGACAGATTAAGGCCGTCTGAACCGTTCGCTCAAAACAACTTTGAGGCTTGCTTTCTGAGACTCTGCTCTGTAACCGCTGTTCATTCTGCTGTTGTTCCTCATGGACTCCTTTAGGAGAAGATGAAGAGTAAGAATAAGCTGGTGCCCCGACTGTTGGGGATAACCAAAGAGTCGGTGCTGCGGGTGGAGGAGAAGACCAAAGACGTGGTGCAGGAGTGGCCCCTGACCACCGTGAAGAGATGGGCTGCATCTCCCAAGAGCTTCACCCTGGTACGTCCCCCTGGTCCATGAACCTACTCGTTCACCACCGTGGAGACTACGCCTTGATCAAGGTTGACCACTGAGAAATCGGAAACGTCACTGTGACCAGTGTCAGTAATACTAATGAATGTGTGCTGGATGATGTGCTTGTTGCTCCAGTCACCACAGCTGTAGGTCTAGTGGTGTTAGAAGTAATAACTTGGTTGGCTCTCTGTAGATTAAATCCCTCGGCAACAGACGATCCAATTTCCTCATTGACTCTGCCCTACACTTTATTTACTCCACAGGCATCCTTTTCCTTTTTGTCAATGACCTTTCTTTGTGGCAGCACCAGGAGTCAATGAGCAACCGAGGCTTAATCTACTAGATATTGTAGACACGCTGTCTTTACTAATCCTTTGTTGAATTAATCCTTGCCTCTCAATTTCCATTTAGCCAGTGGAAGGCTTTGATGTTGAAGTAATTCTTTTTGGTGAAGGTGCTTTAAAATATATTAATATTCCCTTTAAACATCACAAACAACAATGCCTATTAGTTTGTGGGCCTCGTTGTCAGTTGTCGTCTTATATTCTATGCGGGAATGTGACTGTTAAATGAGGCAATGTTTTGTGTGAAAGCATCCTTCAATTTTGTTACAAAAACAGCCTTTTTGTGTGTGTTTGTGTGTGTATTTCTGTGGGTTTATGTTTGCGTGTGTGTGTGTGTGTGTGCCTGCGGTAGGATTTCGGGGAGTACCAGGAGAGCTACTACTCTGTCCAGACCACTGAAGGAGAACAGATCTCTCAGCTCATTGCTGGCTACATCGACATCATTCTCAAGAAGGTGAGGGCCCCCTTCGAGAAAAATAACCACTGTTGTGTGACAGTCTAAATGCAGAGAATTCAATTAGATGTTGATTGTAAACCTCCGTTTTCTCTATCCTGCAGAAACAAAGCAAGGACCGATTTGGATTAGAGGGGGAAGAGGAATCCACAATGTTAGAGGAATCAGTGTCCCCTAAGAAGTAAAATAGCTTATTTCTTTTCCATCCACTCCTGGTACAGCTTTGTTCTATTATTTTTAGTCTTGGACTTGACTGTTCCGTAGTGTATACACTTTAAGGTTTCACATTAATATTCTCTTTTCAAATTGAATTATTGTCTTTAGAGGATCCTAGAAAGGAAGTTTAAAACAAATACAGCCTGAGAATATGTGATCGTGTTCCGTTGGAGCCTCAGTTGATACTATTTCTCCTAGTCTCACTCAGCATCTTCATATGCCCTCAAACAAACACATGCATTTTTAATTTTGTCGGCTGCACTGAGTCTTATGGCTACAATTGAATTACCTTGAATTATGGTCTCCAATTTTTGATTTGTTTCAGTAAAGTTCCCTCTGGTCATTTCAGATTTTCTTTTGTTTTGCTGTGTATATATCTATTTTCAATGTTGTTCTCAGCAGTGAATGTGTCCTTATTGATGTGTGTGTGTGTGTGTGTGTGAGTGTGTGTGTGTGTGTGTGTGTGTGTGTGTGTGTGTGTGTGTGTGTGTGTGTGTGTGTGTGACTATGTCCAATAAACTGCATCAGCAGATAAATAGGGTGGGCAGAGACACACACACACACACTCACACACACACACACACACACACACACACACACACACTCCAGCAGACGCACACGCGAGCGGTGGGGGTGAGACCCAAATGGCATT
>JAVQIZ010058305.1:0-14420 GCA_036023535.2 Galaxias brevipinnis
CCCCCCCCCCCCCAAGTATTCAGTGTCACGCCACAGACATTGGAATGCCTTGTGATCATGCTGCACTTGCACTTGCTGTATTCAGACATGAAACTTCAAAAGGTCCTTTTATTTGCATAGCTCACTTTCTAAACAAAGACTACAAAAGAAAATTCAGGCATATTAACCATATGGCTTTCGGTTTAAGCGATTGATTGTGATAAATCAAATCAATGAAATTAATGAAACCCATACAGATCTGAGGGCTTTCCTAGCCTTGATACATATATATAGCCTTGCCACCTGTTTCTTTGCTGAAATGAGTGCTTGTTCTCCAAAATGGCCTTTTATGCCATGTTCTGAAGAATAAAGTGATGAAACGAGTTGGCCTCGTTTCTGTAATATATATTCTCAGGTGAAACAGATGTACAAATATATATTTGAAAAGTCTCAAACTACTTTGGTCAGGGGAAATCAGCACAAACCTCACTTGTCTGTTTCAAGTTGTTAAAATCCTCCCAACTGCTTTCCTTGTGTGTCATCCAAGTAATAATCAATCCCACTCCTTCAAATCCCCGTCTCCACAAACTCAGAAACATTATGTGGTGGAGCTGCTTTGTTAAATAAGCAGTAAAAAATTATATTTCACAAAGTGTGAGAAACAGTTACCCAGGACTGGTTTACAATACTTTATATTTGCCACAACGCTGACCCTACAGTACCCCTAGCCTTGTGTTGCGTTGCCAGGCTATCTGTACACTTCACCTTTGCTCTAGCTTGGACCAAGCTATGTGCAATTTTGAATACAAAGTTTTAAAAAGTAGTATGGGGGGGCGCTCATTTGATTTTATTTCCTTTCCACCAATCATATTTGGGGTTGGCAAAACCAGGTAGAGGTTGGGTTTGACAGTTCATTTTTCAATTTGTTGGCCAAATTTTCTATTGAGGAAGAGGTGGAGCGCTGCCAGAATCTGGCGGAAAGGAAGTACCGCCCGCTACCCCAGTTTAGTTCACATATCTTTGCCCAGTGTACAGTAACACTGATCTGTCCAGCAAATTGCAGAACAGGAACTGTAGCACACAGACTGCAGTCTAACAGCTCCCAAGGAATGGAAGGGCAGACAGTCCAAATGCACAGTAGAATGAATGGATGACTTTCAAGCCATTTTAAGATAGGTCTGATCAACAGACTTACAGCCGGAAATGATTGACGTGTTACTGCTAGAAGAACGATTGAGCAAAGAAAGCCTATACCTTGCTTATTGACGTTCCTTTTTTCCCGTCGAGTTATGACGCTTCTGTCTTCTGTGTCATGGATGTCATCCTTGTGCAGTAAAATGTCCTGGGGGAAAAAAGAGTCAAATAAACTATGAATTAATTTAGTGATATGAAAACCATCTTTTGAATCCCTAGAATCCTAAAACAGGGAAATTCGTATTGCCACTGAATTTTGCAGAGCCTTTGTTTAGCTTGTTATAATGCAGTCTGAAGAGTAAAATGACACAAGGATGACAGACACTGAGAGCTTGACCCATGGAACAAGCTTCATCTTTCTATTCTTGCGTGTAATATTTGCACAAAGAGAACTTTGGCCAATTGAAAGGAAGCGAGCAGTTGCCAGCCAATATACATGTTGGAGTACAACTGCAGCCATTGTGCGTCCCGCTGGTGCTGAAACCCATACTGTAACCCAAGTCACTTTTGTCTGTGTCTCGGCCTCTTGAGACGGTCACCTAGGCACAACTGCTCTGAAATTCACCTTTTTAAACAATAGCAGGACATGAATTGTGGCTAATCTGAGAGCCATACCCATTCATGGGGCACCTGGTTTTCAGCCCTATTCAGAAGTGGCATGAATAAGCCAATAAATGGACCTAAAGAAAGGATCGAATGTAGTTTGTCTGAGCTCATCCCCCCCAAAACCTGGAAAAGCTAGGCTACATCAGTGGGGAGGTTCCCAGGGGTAAGTGCTGGGACAAGCCACATGCCTGTGTACTTATGTGACTCTTTCCCCGCCGACCTACATTCATTTAAACACTGTGGGACGACCATGACCTGCATGTAACCGCCTAACATTTCTTTAAACAATGACCACATGCATTTACAGAGGAAAAACATTTCCCTGAGTTATAAAATAACAACTCCATGTTAAACAGTCACATTGGGTTTGAAAGCCAGTCTGTGATCAACTCTTTGGAGAACTCCCAGACGGAGACAAAAAAAAAAACTCATATGTTACACAACAAGACCACCCAAATCCTTTTTGTCGAGCCTTGAATCTAAATGATCATTCTCGGTCAACACTTGGGAGTGTCAAATTGAAATATGGCAAGAAGTAAAGCTATCAAGGCTGTCTCTGGGCAAATACTTAAGGGGCATCTGCTTAGAATTTGTATGAATGACGTCTCCTTAGCAATGACACGTGCAGCACCTTGGCACAAAGTGTCAAATAGTGCTGTGAATAAATCCTAGATGCCAGGCAGTCTGCCGACCGCCGCTCTCACATGCGCCCTTTTCCAATTGGCTATTTACTGTTTTAAAAAAAACAATCTCTTTGGGTTTTTTTCTTCTTCATATTTTCAGCTCTGTCAGTCAAATGAATCATAGAAAAGCTCAATGGTAGAAGGGGGGGGGGGGGGGGATAGCTTACACATGTAGCTGATCTTTATTCATGGCTTACAAGTGCCTCGCTTTGTGTATTCAGAGAGCGGAGCACCAAACCATAGCAAGGCAGACAAGAAAAGTTATGTTTCAGAGCTTTGCTATACCTCAACTCAGATGTGGAACCCCCTCTGAGAGGGATGAGCTGTCTCATGTCGAACACCCCCTGGCTGTGTAAGGCAAAGCTGAAAGCAGTTAAAAGTCCACAACTCTGACCAACCGCCAGCCACGTCTGACCTCATAAGAACGGGAATTCCAGCCTGATGGCGAACTATGTACTTGAATGGTTCACCGGCATACAGTCATCCAGATGTTGCTGCAAGCAGCGACATTTGCTGTTCATTTGGTGTGCAGGTGTCTCCACATCTCCGCACCAGCTGTTGGCATATAGGGGGCTTTCGTTCCTCAAAGGATTCTGGTTGCACATTCAAGCATATGGCTTTACACTTTCGTCTGTTCTGACAGCCAAACATGATTCCAACGGCCAATTTTCAGGGGCAGAGATTGAGCTCTATCAAAAAAAAAAAAAAAAAGAACAAAAAAAAAACTTTCTAGGAGTAACCAGAGTTAAGAAATGTATGAAAAAAACTTTACAATGTAAACAAATACAAAAGTAAATATGACAAGAATAAGCTAGACAAAAATAAAAATGTATTTTCCTCTTTTCAATAATGGTGCCTACCTGTGAGAGTGACGATTGGGCTCTTGTTTTGATTATCTCGTAATAGTATTTAAGCATTCTGGCTTTTCATAAGAAAGTGACTAGTTACTATAAATCACAATACCAATGTGTTGGTATGTGTGCCAAGTGCCAAGTATTGGGGCAACCTTTCATTTTTCAGCACATGGGAAAAAAGCTATTAATTAGCAAGCCTTTAAATCTTCAAAGCTAAAGCGTCTCAAAGCTTACAAGTGCAGCCGCTCGTCCAAATGCCACATGCTCCTGTTTCTCCAACTATGTAAACTGTGGGATGTGTAATCAGGGTTGTTTAATGCAGACATCTGGGTAGGACAGCATTGCGGGCCTGTTAAATATTTACAGCTGGGCCACAGTCTTTCACCTCACGGAGCATCACCATCTGGCCTAAAAAGCAAAAGGCCCATTTTGCTGCGGCTTCTACCAGGAATAACACAACACACACAAAAATATGGTAAAACAATGCATGGTTACAGAGCCATGACCTTAAAGAGGCAGATCAACTTGAAACTTGTTTACTGAGACAAATATTAGTCTATGACATGCTGACAGAAACACCATCGTCAACTAAGAAAAATAAAAAGTGTTTTGAGGAGTATTTCGAACACCGTCTTTATACGAGTCACTTTATATGAATGGCTCTCCCAGCCAAATTCAAGATCAACGTGAAGGAGAACAAGATCGATGTAGGCTATGAATCGTGAGAGAGGAACTACATAAGATCCACCCAAGCTTTTCCCTTTACCACAAAATGCCATGGATGTTTTCCTGACAATAAAGGTCCCAGAAAAAGGAATGCTCATTTAAGTTCTAGAATTTCATTAAGCATAACCTCATACCCTTAGAAAAAAGAAGCCTGTGACAGATGAGCCAGCCTCATAACAAGTACCTGTCTATCCATCCCACAGGGGGTTGGATCTACCCCTAGTCTTTGCACCTGCTGGTAATGAGGTTAATTTGGTTACCACCTGTTGCACCGCCCCTGTAACCCCCCATCCCATCATTCCACTCTGTATCAAAATCAAGGTACAAAACTAAGGTAAGTATTGGGATTAGGAGTTTTAAATGTGTATACAAACTCGAAAATGTTAACTTAAGTCTTAACTTTCTAAATAAGACACACATTATTTCATGTTATTCTACTCCTGTTGAAATGCTTATTATGCTTTCAAAAAGTGTGGGATTATAAGAAACATCATGTTCCCACAGTAAATAACATTTTGGTTTGGGGACAATAAATTGACTTCCATTGAGTTTACAGTTATTGGAACTTGCTTGTACTTGTTACATGTAATGCTGCTTGTGTTCAGACTGGCTTGCATATCAGTTGCATGAAAATAAACGCCTATTTGGTTGCTATGGATTATGTGCGCTTCTGTTTTGTTTACCTCGTGAACCTGTCCTCTTTCGCTGAAGTCCTCTTGCTTATGACCGGGTGAGAACACAGGGTCGACCGAATCAGTTCCACCAAGGGTCAATATCGAGTTCCTTTTCTGGTGGGATATCTCCCTTTTCACTTCAGACCGAAGATCAAAGTAGCAGAAGAGTGTGATGACATGCAAAGAAAGCGAAAGCACAAAGAATCCCAAGAAAATCACACTGTTGCTTCCCTTGTTGCACTTCTTGGTGCACGTGCATGGAGTTGGTCTGGTCATCACTTTGTCCGTGAAGTCGTCATTTAAATCATCGCGTGCCATTATCAGATAGGAAGTCTGTCAGTTGCGTTTATCTAGGCATAATCAGGTAGTGTGTCGCGCTCCTGTGTAGCTATTTACCAGTGTTAGTCTGAATGCCGACATGTGAACTAAAAGGTGCAGCTGCAGGTCGTTGCAAACGTCGTGCATCTGTAGTAACAATGGGGTACCGCCCCTGACGCCAGGGATTGGTTCATTTCAACGTTTGTTGAAGAACAATCAAACAAGTTTGAAGAAGAGATATGTATCAGTATTTTAGCGACATCTACTGGATAGTAGATAATGAGCTTATTCTCACTGACTCGGTTGTCAACATATTTCCCCAATCACAGACTAAGAAAGTCCTTATTTGTTGACTATTATTGTTAGTATTCTTAAGAAAACTGTGATTCACTCTTGTTCTTGTTGCCCTTGGCTGTCTATACAATGTTGGTTATATGTGTTGACAGTATTGTAATTGTTTAGTGCGCAGAACCATGAGCCAGGTCACCATAGCACCAGGCTAAGAAGGCTATGAAACTTTACCAAACGTAAATGACTGCAAGTGGTATTAAGAAGATAGATTGATGGAAATGTAGCAAATATTCCGAACCTTAGTTCTACTTAGTAGATACTCACCCGATATCGCAATACAGTTGAATGGGTGGTTCACCGTATAACATCATCACATTCAATGTTCATATCCTGTTCTTATCATAAGTGAGAGTTGAATCATAATGGTGTTTAATATCAACACTGATAAAGGCTTTCCGAGAAAGCACAGCCAATGACGTCAGAGGGTGTATTCTGTGGATTTGCGATCCTAAAAATTAATGTAGCTTTCCAGTTTTGCATTCAGTGAAGAATCTTTACAGTCACGATCGCTGTACAAACCTACATGCAGATATGTTTGTCCTCTTATTAAGGAGCCATTTGGAATGTCTCAACAATGTGTCTATTGTTCTCTACATTATAAGATAGACATGCAACTGTTACTTTTCTGAAAGACTACATCAAACAAGGGGGCCATCCTTCATGTTCCGAAAACGTAGCTATCTAGCAAACTGCTAAGAAACCTGGCGCCAAAACATAGTCAACCAATCGTTAGACACGCCCCATTTCCTAGAGGATGGTGACGTAAGTCTCTAGGATTTCTGGGTCTTGTGGTCCTCTGCTAATGACCAAAATAGATGTGAACGCCAGCTTGAAAAATTAAAACAATGTGTTTAAATTCTTTTAGCTTGAGATTATTTTGTTATGACAGAGATGTACTGTAATCAACATCTTAAGCAAAATATTAAGTGAAAGGTAGGGTGGAATTCCCCTTTAAACAGAACTGATAAAATGCAATTATTAACTCAGCTATATGATCTAAAAGTACATGGACATGGATCTAGTGGCTAGCCTTTTATAATAAATTAAACCCAAGATAACCTCAATTAAACCTCAGGTGTGTTGAGGGTTGGAGCAGATTTTCTTTAAACACCTGAATCAATTGAAGTAGTCTTGCTGTTTGGTAGTTTGTTACACAGAGTGAGCAGATGACTAGATAAGGGTTGGCAATTTGTCAGACCTATTTTAGGCAATCAATGCATTTCTTGTGTTCTCTTCAGACAATATACTTTCATAGTTGAGACAAAGAACCAGCATGTGCAACATTTTGTTCAAGAGACAGAAATGATTAAACTCTTACACTAAGCAGAGCTGAAACCCTGTGCTTGATGAATCATCTAGTTCTTTAAGTTTTTCAGACAGCTGCCACAAACCATTTGTCTTTATTTGTTTTGGTCCAATTCTTTCAAGTATATGCCGCTGTCCTGCAGAAACATACGCTCATTCACAGTGCCAAGCTGCAACCAAATCGTTTCTTCCATTTGCTTTGGTCACATTTATAGTTTGTGATGCTAATTTTACTAGTTTTACTATTCAAATTAATTTCTGACCTCATATTATATCATGTCATATGTTACAGGATGGAAATATTTAATGACAGGCCGTGAAGAGTACTAATTTATTTCACCCATGCAAGGGATTCTAGCTAGTATACCCTCAATCCTCTCTGGTATAATGCTTAATCGTTCTTATTTATTTTTTTAGCTTAGGAACAACATTAAATCAATTTGACCTTGCCTAACAGCAGCAATAGTGTGTCTGTCCAACTACCACTGAGCGGCAGCATTCCCATACTAAATGTTAATAGAGCATCTCAAAGCAAAGGCTGTCTTGACTAAGAACCAAAGCTGCTATTGTTTGACAACCTCTGGAAACACCAATAACTGAACATATGGGGTCATATTTCATATATACAGTAGCCCTCTCTATTAGGTATTATCATACTTACTAAGATCTAAGCACTCAGACAGTTCTTGATGACTTTTTGGAAGAGTCTATCTAGCATTAAAGTCTCTAGAGACAGTTTATCTGTAGGAGATGATTTTGGCGACCCCTATCGTTTGCTTGGTGTAATTATTTTCCCTAACAGTTGCAAAGAAGACATGCAGAATCCCATTTTTCACTGCATATCACTAGCACAGTCAGTGACTATACTCAAAGTGTAGGCATCTCTTCCTGATGTAGTGACGCTTCCTTGTGCCACAATGCAGTTCGTCACAGTTTCACGGGAGATCGTGCCTGGTGGCAGACCAAATTAGTGTTAAATATTGAGACTTAAAGAGGACTGGTCTGAACCACGATTTTTCCATTCTCCCATAGACATTACAATGTAATATCAGAAGAAATGTTTTGATAATCTGTTTATATAAAAAGATGACTATAGTTGCTTTCATAGAAAAAACTAATTACAGTATTTGCCCCATCTAAAGAAACAATATCCTTTTTTATAAGAAACTGCATGTATTGCATTCTATAATTAGAAGCAAATAGTCAAATCCAGGAAAGTCATGCATTCAAAGCAACCCTCGTATGGTTTGTGACTGAGGGCTCAAACTAAGCACATTCTCCACGGTCTTCAACCGAGCTGAAAAATACAATGCGTTTGAGAGGCAGCCAGCTTATAATGGAGGATTGAAACAGTCAGCCTCTTACCAAAGTACATATCCTCTCTAATTGTATAAATTTGGCAAAATTGGTATACTTGCCAGGATTGTGCTTGGCTGTTTACTATGTACAGTCTGAATTGATGGCTAAACGCTTTGTTGCTATTTGTTCATATTAAGGAAGGAAGAGGTCCAATGGCCCAAAGGTAAAGGTCAAGCTGAAAACAAAGCCACTTTGAGTCAGCATGTTATTCTTGCCTGGTTCCAGGCAACAAACAAAATATCAGCTTTTGAATCATCACCATTGTTGTGATTATTTCTGGCGTTCAGAAACCTAGGTATAATTTCTATAACTTCATCCCCCTGGCTCTAATGCACCGTTCATAAATGGTGTGGGGCCAGATCCTCTCTGAGCTTATAACAAGATTTACCGGCTTTTTTCTCTTCTGCGGTTTATAGTAATCAGAGGAAATATGGACGCTCAATGCCTGCCTATCAAAGAGAAGTTCAGAGTTATCCTACTGTATCATCATGAAACTAGAGCAAATAGTTTGAATTGGACAGGCATATCTTTTCCAGCATCAACTCCAAATTGCTAATATTTGTCAATGTTCATATTAACCAATGGAGATTAGTGGAGCAAAAAATAAGGCTTGTTCTTGAGCCACATTCATTTAAATGGTAAATATCGACCATTATGTGGTGGGAGAAACATAATACATATTATAGCTTACTTATTGTAGCTTTGTTGTCAAAGGAACCCAAACACCTACTGTACATTGTTTACTTCCAAATTTGCATCTCATTCTTCCTGCACAGTTAATACACTTTTTTCACCATGAAAGATCAATTCACTAACATTGTGTTTACTTCTCTGTTACAAGTTGCTATCTATATCCATCATCCGCATTATGTCCACTCTGAATTTATTACATACTCTTATGGTTGTGATTTTTTATTAACCTTTCTTCTTCTCAACTACAGACTCGGTGAGTTTGATAATTTCACACTCTTCAACAGCCTATTTGGCACACCTGAAGGAGCAGATAGTTTGACACACACGTACAGCCCCACAGGCAAGTATACAGAGTCTAGATCCAATGGCCTACCAGCTTCCCTTTTAAGAAGATAGTATTCCTGGCTGAATCTATTTCTTACCTTGCTCCCAGCTCCGTGCTGGTCCTCAATGAATAGTGTTGCCTGTCACAAGGCAGAGACATGAGTATATAATTGTATTTATTAATGAACTGAACCACCATGGACCCTGAGAGTAACCCACACAGAGTGTGAGATGGACGTAACCCAAGTAGAATCCAACACTGCTGCCCTGGTGTATCAACTCCATCATGTGGAAAAGAAGAAAAAAAAAGCATACACTAATTAAAATTTTACATACAGAATTACTGAGGTCTGCATGCATTTCTTTGTCAGTGGTACAGCAAGACCTAGTGCATGTATTAGATACAACGTCTACGGTATATTTCCTATATATATATATATATACACACACACATATATATACATATGTACTATATGTATACACATACATAAATATACAGTATATATATACAATATATATATATATATATATATGTATATACAAACCATCAGTAGCAGGATGATGGAACAAGATACCTTATTGCATAAAGTAGTTATCCACATGACATATTCAAGTGATCTATGTCTGTAGCATGCGCTCTGCTAGTCACTTGTATCGTGTATGTTTTATATAGCAGATACCAATAAAGAAATGAAATATTAGGGAGCTGCAGGTTTTCATGAGGCTTTATATTTATGTGCCAGCGTTCTGCTTTATGAGACCTCGTATACCCAGGATCCCTTCATCTATCTGAGCTTTAAGATCCAAGGGAGGCTTCTCTCATGGAGCACAACTGTAGGCCAAGGTGAACACATTACATACTGCCATCAGACTCTCTAAAAAAGCCTCTGTACTTTTGCTTATGCACCTTTGCCTTTGAATGAAAACATTTTTTTAATTGGCAAATGCGTTCTTTGCTCCTACTTATGGTCACATACACACACACACACTATTGTAATAGCGGTTGCTCTTTGCCATCGTAGCTGTTGGTGATTTGCTTCTGTCTTGCCTTGACCTTGTCAAAGTTCAGAGTGTGGCGCCACGTCATGTCGACGTGAGTACACAGAGAATGTTTGCAGCAGAGATTCACCGCGGTCCCCTGCCCTCCATTAATGTGTCTCTAAAACGGCCCACCTTATCATCACACAGCTTAAATCTTCTGCTCGGCTTAGATCTCCTCACTGACCTCTGACTCCTCCGTGGATGACCAATCACATTGCCTCATCTCTAAGACCCCACGGTAACGGTTTGAAACTATCCCTTTCTTTGTCGGCATTGCCAACAGATCAGGAATGTGACCTTCACCTCTCTCAATTTCACTTCTCACTTTTTTGTTTGATCTTTGATGTGATGTTTAACTTGGGTTGAGTTTTTAAAAAATTTTTTTTTGATGTAGTTGCAATAGAATGTTCTCAGTCTTTCTGAACTTGGAAAAAGCCAAATGCATGAGGGGAGCAGCACATTCCCAGCACCTCGAACCCCCTGCTGTCAAAAACTCTTTCTCTCTCTGGACTTTTCTGCTGATGGCCTGTCCTACCTCACACCCTCTGTCTCCTTCCCAATCTCATTATCTCTCCAAATATCATCACTTATTCAGAGGCACTTAAAAAGCAGACTTATTCCCTGACACAGCAATCTTCTGCACCCGCCAGTTCATTAAAATACCTCATCAAGTATGCACAGAACACACACACGTAGACACACATATGTGCGCATAAGCACACCCATATGCACACCCACATGCACTCACACAGACACCCACCCCGATAATAAACTAATTCACTTTTGAAGCAAGTGTTACCTTAGAGTGATAACAAGCTTGTCCTAGCGCTTGCGAATGTTGCTTACGAGGTTAAAAGAGTGAGATACACTTTATTTTTACAACCGCCCTCATAGCTTTGACTCACTAATTACGGCAAACACTCACACATAAGTTAAACTCGCCTGACTGAACAAGGGTTCGCTTAGATTGTTGTTTAAACCAAAAGATTGAAGCTGAATATATAGTACATTTGGCAGGAGGGGTATTCTGTCCCTCCTGTGAAGCTAGAAGCTGAGCCATTTTAGATTCTAAATAGTTTATTTCTTGGTTGCATGATGCATCGTACAAACTTTTTTTTATTATCATCTGTCTACTCCGGATGCTATTGCCTGCTGGCATTTCGGTTTGATGTATCCTGGAATGATTTCCAGAAAGATCCACACCTGGTCGCCAGGTTGCTTGTATTTCCTTGATAAAACGCTTTTGCTAAGGAGAAATGCATTTCAACAAACTCCTAAGCACAATAGCTTGAGGCATTATTGGGGACCATACGCTTGTCTGACAACACACTCCCAATCCTGTGTTAATATGCAGCTGTTTGAGACTAAGGGTGTCTTTAGGTATGTGTGTGGGTGTGTGGGTGTTTGTTTGTGTGTGTGTGTGTGTGTGTGTGTGTGTGTGTGTGTGTGTGTGTGTATGCCAGCGGGTAAATGGCCCTCTTCAGCTTTATTACCTGCCCATGAATCATGAGCCTTCATTACAGCCTGCTCATTGTGCTCTGAAGGTTAAGCAAACCAATTAGAGTTCCCCACACACCGTTAGGGTACTCAGAAACAACCGCATCCCCTTGTCTTGCATTTTAAACAGTCCATGGGGGAAGGGGGCTGGGCGAGGGTAGGGGTGGGTTTGGTGGTGTGTGTGTGTGTGTGTGTGTGTGTGTGTGTGTGTGTGTGTGTGGAGTGGGGGGGTTAAATGAAGCAGACATGAAAGAGAGAGGAAAATGGAAGTCTTTTGGAGGTCGTGGTAGGGTCAAGGTGGAAGATACAAAATGGGAGCCAAACTGCGTGAGAGAGGGAGAGTTTGAGAAACAATGGGAAAGAGAGAAAGAAAATTAGAGTGCAGGGAGCACAAAAAAATGAGTGAGCAAGGGAGAGAGAGAGAGAGAGAGAGAGAGAGAGAGAGAGAGAGAGAGAGCAGCCCTATTAAAAGAAATGACACCGTCATGGCTCAGTGAGCCCCTGCGCTCGACTATGGGAGCCCCTGTGCTTATTGCTCTCTGGCTGTCAGAGCCACAGTCAGCAGCCCCACTCAGCTGCTCCCAGGGGGAAAATGTGCCTACGGCCCTACAGTCTCCATCAACCAAGGCTCCCTATTAGAATAGATCCCAGAGAAAGTACCCAGCTAAGCAGCTGAGCAGATCTAAAGGAGTGTGGGCACGGCATATTGTGATACATTCAAGTGAGGCTCCACTCTGAGACTTCCTGGGGAAGGGAGATCTGAGAGAGTAGACACAGTAGCCGATGCCCAACCTCGGGGCTCTTTGATGAGGACTGCGTTTGAACGTGACGGCCTCAACTTTTTTCGTATTTGATTGGTTTTGACTGATATAATAGGCCGGGCAGAGAACCTGCAAAAGAAAGCCTCCTTAATTAGTGGTGAGAAACATCCATTTTAATTTCTGCTCCCTGGGTAAATGAATATGTAGGAGCAGCAGGGCGAGGTAATAGTGGGCATGAATCTTGATCAGGGGAGCATGCATGATTTGGAACCAATACATGAAGGCGAATCGTGCTATGTATGCCACTGGGTATGGGCCGGTTCACAACAGAAAGCCCTGAGAAACAAGCTAATATTCAATGCCTCCGGGGATTAGGATGAAAGTAATGTTTTTGCTTTGTCAAAAGTGTGCTACAAAAAAAAACCAACAACTAAAAAACCCTTTGACCACTGCACCGCTCGTAGAGCTGTTTAATACTGCAATGGCATTGCCCCTGTGATCCTGTCATTGAAGTCTTTTTGAGACTGCTCCCTAAAGTGCGTGCCCCAGAGGGGTTGTGAAGGACAAAAAAGAGGCAGTCATTCCGCAGGATCCAAAGTCTGGATAGAACCTCAATGGTGTCTGGATTAAATGGACTTTTTCCACCACAAATCTTCTTTTATCCACTATTATATATATTTGAAGGTCCATTTTAAAGTTACTAGAAGCCGTTTATCTGCAAGGGATGATTTTAGCGACCCCTACCATTTAGTGTGATCAGTTTCTCTGTGGGGAAAAAAGACATGCACTATGCTCGTGGTCACTGCATATCACTAACACGACCAACAACTATACTCCAAGTACAGGCATCTCGTCCTGATTTAGGGACACACTTCCTTGTGCCAAAAAGCAATTCGTCACAGTTTTGCGGGGGATTGTGCCATGGTGTCAGACAAAATTAATGTTAAATATTGAGACTTCAAGAGGACTGACCTGAACGGCGATTTTTTCATTCTCCCATAGACATCACAATGTGCTATCAGAGGACATTTATTGATAATCTCTTAATATGAAAAAGTTGCTTATAGTTGCTTTAAGGACTAAAAAGAACGGTCCTTGAATGAATCTCCACTGACCGTCCCTTCTAACGTTGCTGGCTATTCAATACGCAAGTGCCCATTACGGATTCTTGCCTCTGCATGAATTGAGAGAGGCAGCAAGGGAGAGAAGGAGAAGGAGAATGGTCAAAAATAGAAAAAAAAAAATAGAGATCTCACAGAGATATGAAGACGTGAGGGAGAGGCTGGGAAAGGCTGACGATGGCTCACTAAGTTGCTACATTAGCATTTCAGAGAGAATAGTAGAGGGATCAGCTTGGAAACAAAAAGGCTGGATCAGCATTGACAGTGAGAACCAAGGACTAACGTTTCAGAGGAGAACCTCTGCACCCAACCCCCTCTAGCTGCACCCAGGTAAAAAAAAAAAAAGAAAACATCAGCTCTGACGAGAGATGGATGTCAGTCAGTCAATCTCTCGCGTGTCAGATACGTCTCACTGTCTGTCCGTCAAGCACCAGAAATCATTGAGCATGGCCTTTGAAATCAAATGTTTTGCCAAACGCAGCCTTGTCATCCATTGTCTACCTCAGCACTTTCCTGTTTTTATTTTGTACATTTTCAAAGCCTGTCTTTCTCTACAGTAGCACACCTACAATTTGATGTTTTTATTAACATTTGTTTTATGCAAAGGAGGTTGCATTCCCTTAGGTGTTTTCTTTCTTTCTTAATTTCTTTTGTCTCTCTCTCACACTATATTTTTTAATATACAGTGCATATACAGTACTGTGCAAAGGTTTTAGGCAGGTGTGAAGTCTTTAAAGTTAGAAAAATATATATAAATATATATATAATAAACATAAATGTTAATTGTTTATTTTTTACCAATTCATAAAATACAAAGTGAGGGCAAAGCAAATCTGTATCAAATTAGCATTTGGTGTGACCACCCTTCTCCTTCAAAACAGCATCCTGGGCCTCAAATTATGCCCAGTAGTGTATATAGGGTCATTATATATAT
>JAVQIZ010058346.1:0-13753 GCA_036023535.2 Galaxias brevipinnis
TGCGTATATTTCTATATATATATACATATATATATATATATACACAAACACACACACACACACACAAACACACATATGTGTGTGTGCATATGTGTAAAAGGTAATGAAGACCTGGCTCATGTAATACAATTCAGAACTTCACAATGCATGTAATAATTCAGTTATATCATTTCACAGGGAATCCAATGCTGGCAGTTTAGATAATGTAATTGTAATGAAATAAAGTCTAAGACTAAATGGGCTCACGTGTGCTTATTTCAATTCTTAATAGAAAACCTTTTTTGGAGGGGGGGTGGCTTAATCATCTGATATGATCAGCCTAATTAATATTGTCACAATGTTTTCTTGTTTAAATGGGAGCGAAAGGGGAACTACTTCGTGTGCACACAATTGAATGTTGCTTGAAAAAAAATCAACAACACGGAAGTCACAAGGGTAAGCGAATAGATCTGTCAAGAAGATGGCTCCGACTGGACTGAAAGCGGTGGTTGGGGAAAGTAAGTTAGCAATTAAAGTTGTTATGGAACACTTAAAAAAACTCTAGTTCAAAATAGTGTAAGTAAAATTTACTTCTACAATTGATCTACAGCTCAATTTCTGCAAAGTTTTGCGATTGAGAACAGAACTGCCGACGTCACTCAAATGAGTGCTTCCTTGTTAGCAACCAAATGTTAGCAAACTTGCTTATAGCACTGTTTGAGATGTTATTTAAGTTAGATTTTAGTATTCACATTTTCACAGACATACATGTTATAGCCATTGAATCTATACAAATGAGCAGAAATGCGTTGTCAACTTCACTTAATATCTGCCAAACATCATTTGGGATAATCAAGACAAACCAAGTGATACTGATAATCACATATTTT
The DNA here is from genome assembly GCA_036023535.2 of Galaxias brevipinnis. Lineage (NCBI taxonomy): Eukaryota > Metazoa > Chordata > Actinopteri > Galaxiiformes > Galaxiidae > Galaxias > Galaxias brevipinnis. The sequence continues at coordinate 870 of JAVQIZ010058346.1, forward strand.
TCTCAAAAGGAAATCTTAGTTGCTGCTAAGTCCGCTTCATTAGACTAATCCTTTGCAACAGTTATTAAATGTTGTAATATTTCTTTTCAGAAATCCTTAACGGTGTCATCAAGAGTGTGAAGAAAGATGGAGAGTGGAAGGTATTATGCAGTTTTTTGACCATTTTTCGAGCTAGATGTTTGATTTAAATTTAGAAATCAGAAAAATCATTCGTTTTCTTCCAGGTCCTCATTGTGGATCATATCAGCATGCGAATACTGTCTTCTTGTTGCAAAATGTCTGACATCATGGCAGAAGGAGTAACTAGTAAGTGTGGGGTTAGAGATTCATGTGTTTGTGTGTGGTAAAATCATATTAAAAGCAAACATTTCATACCAACTTCATGCTTTGACAGATCACCATGGGTTGTGGCCTGTGACTTTGTATTGTTTACATGCAACTGTGTCGGGATTGCTAAAATGCATTGCTCTATATTGCAATAGTGTGTGGAAATAAGGCCGATCCAACCATGATGGTAGAAGAAGAGTAAGCGTACAAGGAAGTGAGCGCTGCTATAATATTTTCCTTTCCCTCACCAGTTGTGGAGGACGTTAACAAAAGAAGGGAGCCAATCTCGAGCTTGGAGGCTATTTATCTCATTTCACCAGTGCAGAAGGTGAGAATTGTGTTTCCCCTTTTAATTATGTCACCATTGTAAGGTGTACTTTTTAACATTTTGCCTCAGCCGCTAACCTTGTCCCTTCGGATCCAGCCTCTTTAACCTATTCTATGTCACCCCCTTTTCAGTCTGTTCATGCTCTTATCAACGACTTCAAAGACACTGCCTTCACTTACAAAGCAGCACACATTTTCTTCACTGACAGTAAGATACAAATGAAGATCATCACAGATCGGCACATTTTGTTTGACACTTTTTACTTATGATCTGACCGTACTACTAAAATATTTTCACTTCTGCCCAGCTTGTCCAGATGGTCTTTTTGCTGAGATTGGGAAGTCCAGAGTTGCCAGGGTCATAAAGACTCTAAAGGAGATCAACGTGGCTTTCTTGCCCTATGAGTCGCAGGTCAGTACCCTTGTTCTTGTTAAAAATGTAGACTTTCACACTATCAATGTGTCATTCCATGGCTCAGATTGGAACAATAAAGGAATATGATACCTGCTATTATGGAATTTTGAACAATGTTAGGTAAATAAGAGCATAAATACCTACATCCAAAAATAACTTACAGTTAATGATTTAGTAAGAATACAATGTCTTAGCGGTATGTTGGGAGTTGCCTGAACATTCTGCTCCATTCTCTCCATTCTGCTCTCCATGATGTGTAAAACGCCAGGTGTGTATACCTATGAATATGTTTCTAACCTATACAGGTGTTTTCCCTGGATGATCCAACCTCACTGCACTCCTTCTACAGTCCCGTTGAGGCGGGAGATAAAAGCAAGATGATGGAGAGTATAGCAGAGCAGATAGCCACCCTCTGTGACACGCTGAAGGAATACCCGGCCATCCGCTACCGAAGGCATTGGCTTTACCCTTTTCCCAACATAAAGCCTTATACGCCACGCTTTATGTAATGTGGGTCTCTATTTGATATTTACCTTCTTCACTTATAGTGGACATGAGGGGAATGTCAGACTGGCTGAAGAGGTTTATCAGCGCCTCAATGCTCACAAAGCAGACAACCCTAGCATGGGGGAGGTAAGGAGAAAGGGAGAGCGACACATCAACACCCGCTAGTTCAACCTTTTTATTGTTCCTGCAAAACGTGGTCCGCCCAGATGATGCAAAAAAGTTGTTCATTTTTCACTCTGCTGCTCTGTAGGTTTCTCAGCTGTTGGGTGTTTGCCTTAATTTCCTGTCAGTTTCTCACACTCTCTGCCGGACTCTCTCTCTTCTCTTTTTCTGCCTTTCTTAGCTCATGTCCTTGCGCCTGAGTGGAATCTCAGAAGGCATGTATTCTTTTCTACTTTTTATTCCTTCTTGTGATGGGGTATCTTTCCTTCTACATTTAGTGCATGGCACTGCATTTCCCAACATACCTCTTATTCCTGCTAGGCATTGAGATGTTTGAGATTTGTATTACCTAAAATGTATCATTTCCATTGAATTGTGCTTTATCTGCCTCATACGTTATAATAAGAATTTAGAGCAATCTCTCGTCTTAAACAAGAAGCATTATTAGAATCTGTTAGTTCTGTATTCTAACGCAGTGCTGTTTCCTGTTTTTCCACAGGGCGCTGATAAGGCTCGATCCCAGTTGCTGATTGTTGATCGTGGCTTTGACCCCATCTCACCCATTCTTCACGAGTTGACCTTCCAGGCCATGGCCTATGACTTGCTTGACATCCAACAGGACATTTACAAGTGAGTCTCCACCTAGCTGCCTTGTCCAAGTGGCGGTAAAGAACGTCTCAAACTGTGCTTTACCTTCACTGTTCTACTTTGAAATAATCCACTACGGCGGCACAAAGTATAGTTATATTGTTCTCCTGATATTAACACGTGTTTGTGTGTACCTAGATATAAAACCACTGGAATAGATGACTCTAAGGAGAAGGAGGTTCTGCTGGATGAGGACGATGACTTGTGGGTCCAGTTGAGACACATGCATATTGCAGATGTCACCAAGTGAGTTTTCTATTTCTGCCCTTAGATACCTGTAACTCTGCCATGTCTTTCAAATGAGCAAAGGGGATTGGATATATGGGTATGATGGGTGGGTGCCCTGTTAATGTTACAGGAAAGTGACAGAACTGCTTCGGACCTTCTGTGAGAGTAAGAGGATGAGCACAGACAAGGTCTGTTGACACAACAAATTTTTTCTAAAGTGTTTGTCATCAATGTTGTCATTATGAATAACCGCTTGTTTCACATTTCGTTCATTCATCGGTTGGGTTTTCTGAATCCCATGATGTGCTATTTTATTCTTCAGGCGGACATCAAGGATCTCTCTAAGATGCTGAAGAAGATGCCACAGTACCAAAAGGAGCTGAGCCTGGTAGGTTCTCTTGGATTTGTAGAAGCACTGCTTGATACTAGCATGGAAATGCAAATGGTTCTCTTAAAGAGTACGCTTTTGTCTGATGTCTGCTCGAAGTACTTCACACAGTATTACACATTTTTTGCAAAATTTCTTAACTTGGAATCTGTTGTGTCTGATTCTTAGTACTCCACTCACTTGCACCTGGCAGAGGCCTGCATGAAAAGGTTTAAATCCTCTCTTGAGAAGTTGTGCGAGGTGGAACAGGTCAGTACCGCCGTGCCGGGCCACCAGTCAAAACATCCATCTCTTATGAAAATAAATGTAAACGAGCCTTTTTTCTGTCCAAGGTTGTGCAACCCCTTCAGATTGGAAATGTGTCAAGCTGAGGGTGTCAGACTAAGAACCTAACATTGCACAACGTGTGCTGGAGCGCCGCACTCGCTCCCACTAGAGTCTAGAGAATCAGTTTTCACTTTACACTGTAATGTGGTGTGTGTGTGTGTGTGTGTGTGTGTGTGTACATTGTTGTACATTGTACAGTGTTGTGTGAACAGCGTGAGACAGCACTGCGCGCCTACGCGCATCGCAATGCACATTGGACCAGATGATAGTTCTATCACTGCTAAAGAGGAAAGACGTGTTATGTCAATAGGCTACATAACTCTACATCGGCATCCAGAGAAATCTCTCAAATCCCCAGCCGTCTTGACCCGCGCTACATTCACAGACTAGCTTTAACCGCGACACATTGTCTGGATTCAACAGCCGCGAGTTGCTCTTCAGTGGGGAGTGTTTACACCGTAGGATTAAGGCCTGTGTCAGATGAGTCAGGGACCCAGCGGGAGTGATAATCTTTGCATTATTGAGGTACAATTAGAATAAGTGTAAATGGCCTACTTGTGTATGTGGCCAGCTTTGCTGCACTAATGGATCATCAGTGCCTCTGAAAGCTTCCGCTTAGCTAATCCCAGGGACATGTGTGGGCTCCATTCAGCAGGACAGCTTGCGCTTTGGTCTTCCACATGGCAACTGCCCCTCATTTCTACTGTCGGAGGCAACATCTCCGCGCCCTTGACTTTTTGGGACATTTTCAGTAATAAGTTAAAAATATATTTTATTGTGATTCTTGGTCATAAATCTATCCAAAGGTTTCAATGTGTTACGGTGTATAAATAAAATGCAGTCATTATCAGTACACCTTTTAAATTGAAAATGTGTGAATGAAAAATATATAGTTTTTAAATACAAACTACAAATCTCAATGTGCTCTTCGTCGTTGTAAATGAAATGTATTATAATAATAATAATAATAATAATAATAATAATAATAATTTATTATTATTATAACTTCCACACCTTGGGACTATAGTCATTTAAATTCATATTTCCCTGTGAACACTTACCTGGCCCACTCATAAGTAAAGCGCAATTACTTTTTTTAACAAATAAACTAGCAACTATAAGGGCCCTGGGCAAGGTAGTAGAAATGTGACTTGCCACTTTTGACTGACATTTTTCTTCTGGTGGTGTTTCTCATAGGACTTGGCTATGGGGACAGATGTAGAGGGAGAACCCTTGAAGGATGCTATGAAAAGCATTGTTCCAGTGCTCCTCGATGCCAACATTGGAACATTTGACAAGATCCGCATTATACTGCTGTTCATATTCCACAAGAAAAAGGGTAGGGTTGGGCAATGTTATTGTTTGATTTGTACTTTATTGGGATAGTCATTTCCTCTCTGGTGGCCTTAGTAAATAATGTGTTATTTTTCACATCCACACCTATTTTACTAGGTTTCCAATTCTAGTGCTGGAGTGTTTCTGATCTATTCTGACAATTGTAATTGTTGTCTTCTGCCTCTTACAGGCATTGGGGAGGAGAACCTCACCAAGCTCATCCAACACGCCAATGTGCAAGCCGACCGCAACATTTTCACCAACCTGCAGCACCTAGGCTGCAACATCATTGCCGGGGTAGTCTATCAATGAAACACCCACCTCTCTACTTTCAATACCTTTCTGAGTCATTGTTGAAGCCTGTCGCGTGTAGCCTATTGTGAGTGTTTGTAATGATTGTTTGATCAAATGTATCTTTGATCAGGGCCCCAATGCGGGTAAGACGCTGCCGGATAAAAAAGAGCGCACAGAGAGCACCTACCAGCTTTCTAGATGGACGCCCACCATCAAAGACATAATGGAGGTAGGGATAAGATCTTGTTCCAAAGGACGAGGCTGACAAAGGGTTAAAAGATGAGCCTCACATTCTCCTTGTGCTTGTATCCCAGTATGTTATAGAAGACAAGCTGGACAGAAAGCAATGGCCGTACATCTCCGACCCAGCTCCCGTCAGCACCACGCAGACAACAGTCAGGTACTTTACGGAACAAGGTTTTGAAACCGCAGTAGACTGGGGATGTGAGTGCAACGCTTGGTTAGGGAGAAAATAGGAAGCGCCCACGCTAACATGACATGGTTCCATTTAAAGACTTTATTTTTAAACAAAGTCCCAGACATTTGCAGCAATTAGAGGGTCATAGCCCGGAGGCGGTTGGATTACCAGGTTGACACAAAAGCTTTTATTTCGAAATCTACCTTGGAACAGAGCTTATGACAAAGTTAGCAGGGAATAGGAAGGTTAAAATAGGCCAGTTTCCAGTCAAATATGATGTAATTTTCCAGAGGTAGTCAACATGTTATATTTTGAGACGAACCCAAGGTATATGTTTATGTTTATATAGATTGTTACGAGTAAACCAATGAAGTCATTCCTCTGTTTGCTCTACAGCAGTGCACGTTTTGGACATTGGCACAAAAAATCTCCATCAGAATATCGCACCGGCCCTCGCCTCATCATCTTTGTGATCGGCGGTGTGTCCCACTCAGAGATGCGCTCGGCCTACGAGGTCACCCGAGCCACGGACGGGAAATGGGAGGTCCTCATCGGTAAGTGACAGGAGCCTCGGATCTCTCTCCGAATCCGAAGAGGTCATGCCTTTTGTAAGCACACGCTTCTCTCTGTCCTCCCCCCAACAGGTTCCTCTCACATCCTGACCCCAAGCAGCTTCCTGACAGACCTGAAGACGCTGGACCAGGTCCTGGTTCCCGATAGTTAGGACACAGTCCTGGACTGGGTATACGAAGACGCTTTCCCTTTGAGATGATTGGTTACTGATCCTTTAGTTGCGGGATTTGAGACTACTGAAGAGAAACATGTCATTTCTTTTAGTTTCCTTTAACAACTAAATCTATCTTGTGATTCTGTCTTTGGTATACAGCGTATAATCTTTATTTTAATGCTCGAAGCCAAATGGATAGTGTAAATATTACTGCTGTAATTGAGTATGTTCAAAAATATTTAATTTAAACAAACTTAAATTCAAGATTATATCTATATTTTTTTTGTGCCTTCTACTGTAATTGCATTGCAACTGGATACATTCGTGTTTATATTTTTGTTTATGGTTCATAGTGATATCATGTCCCGCAAATGAGATACTTAGAAAAGGTTAGGTTTTATTTTCCCCAAACTTTTTTTTTTCTTTTTCTATTTTTAATGTGTGTTGTGTTTTCTTCTTGTGGGGTTGGATGGGTGTAAGACGAAAGATGGGAAAGCAACTTTCACAAAAAGGATTTAGATTTGTTGCCATTTACACAATTCGTGCCTTTACTTGTCTGTAATTTGGATGTTTCATCTCAGTCATCATGTTGAATACACTGTCTTCTGAAATCATGCACTTTTTATTAAACACTTTTAATGTAACGATTTGGAGTGTGTGTTGGGCCCTTTTATTTGTTGTTCTTGGTCAAATTTATTAATAAACGGAACTAGACAATAAAAAAAATCTTGTACACTTAATTGTCTTTCTTCATAAATATTCTATAGTTGGAGATATTTCTGGCCGTTCCGTGATCCTCATTTTAAAGGATAATTTTAACCTTGAGCGTGGAGCTTTCACATTACCTGTATCTTTACAAATAACCTTACTTGCACCGCAGTACATTAAGGTGTGTAACTTCCTTACCCTGTCTTGACCTCGTTTAATTTCTTTTGCCTGAGGAACTTCCGGTAATAAAGAAATCAAGAAAGAAAGAAAATAGTTTCAAGAAATGTCCGTTCTCTGAACAGGAGAGCCTACAAATCTAGCTGATGGGGAAAAGACCATCTCTCTCCATGTCGAGGATTATATATTTTTATCTGGGATTACGGATGGGGACATTACAAGGGGCCAACGGCTGGGGTCTTAATAGCAGTGGGTTAATACTTGGGGCTTAAACCCTCTATAAAAGCCTTCCATAAAACCTCAACCTCTTTCTCATCTACTGGCAACAACATTGGAATTGAGTGATAATATGCTCTTACTTTTCATTTGATTATATCTATAAAAAAAAAATTCAGCAGCTATTGATTCATATTCATATTAGTGTGATCTTTGTGACTTTTGCACCCGTTATTTGTTTTCCTATTTTATACCATTTGGAAAATAAATGATGACAGCTACTGAAGTGGGGCTTGGAGTGAGTTCTGATAGCATCATGTCGGTAAGATATTAAAGCCATTAATATGTCTCTCTTAAAATGTATTATTTATACCAAGCACTTATTACAACTTTTAAATCAAACTATTTGTGCTACTAATCATATTCTTTTTCTATCAATGTTTTTTTTTTTTTTACTAACTTGGCTTTCGTTTTGAGTGACCTAATTTGTGACCTGTGAATTCTATTTGGAAGGTTTTCTTTCGGTGTATCCGTTGTGCGCTCTGTTTTTCTACCAGGCAACGCCAAGTGAACAGGATCAGTTTGTCAACATGATCAGTCACTGCCAGAGTGAACGCATGGAGGAGCAACGCTGCAGCTTGCAACCCAGCAGGAGCAACCCCTCAACTCCAGCACACAAAAGCACCGTACCTACTGGTAAAAAATGAAAACAGCATTCACAGAGAAACATAAACATGTCTGCCCTCAGTGTGTTATCATATCCCATCTAATCCTTGTTTCCCTGTTTCCCAGGTCCTGGCTCTGAGGAGTTTTTCAGCCTTCTAAGCAACATCCAGACGAGACGCCTCGATGACCAGCGAGTGTCACTTGCCTCCCTGCCAGGGCTTTGCCACCAGGTATAATATAAAGGAGATTATATGTTCCCCAGACATTTTTATTATCCATAAAGAGAAAGTCACTTATTAATTCATTGGTATTTTGTCAGGTTCCCGCGGTGCCATGTCCTCCTCCTCCTCGGATCATTCTAACTGAGAGTACCCCAATTTCAACCAGAAAAGTGCTGTGCTCCTCCACCAGTCCAGACAAGAGCCAGACGGAGCCAGACAGTCATATAGAGGTGTCTTTTCATCAACAAATCAATCTTTTCTTATGTCTTATCTCATCTCAACGTTTTGAAACAACTACTACCAACGTGACTCTTTTACAAAGGAAAATAACATAAGAAATGTAGAATAGGGATTCCAACAGAGGCTGGCAGTTCATAAATGTATGCACACATTGTGAGAGATGAATACCTTATTATTGTAACAGGCAGCGTCCCAAGATGTACAAGATGAATTCATTTCGCTGATTAGTCACTCCCAGCGTGGCCGTATGGACGAGCAGCGCTGCAGCTTCGAGCCCATCAGGAGCGCCCCTACAACACCCAAACACATTATGAAAAGGGGAACCGTTGCACCCACAGGTGAGATGACAACCGCTACAGCGAAAGAAAAGTCACAGAAACTCCACCCTGTGCCTCTTATTTTTCACCGGCTCAGCTTATTTTGCAATGAACCATCCCCAGAATGAAACATGGTTCGGTGTTTTCCCCAATAATGTATTGGATATGCGACCTTTATGATCTTAGGTCCTGATGCCGAGACATTCTTTAGCCTCATATCGGATACTCAAAGCAAGCGACTGGACGACCAGAGAGCGGTGCTTGTTTCCTTGCCAGAGACTAAGAATGTTGACAGCAAATCTCCCACTGCAGGAGATGCAAGCTACATGTGCTACATGGTCTCCAAGGTCCAGGTTAGTCTCATGTTGAGAACACCATTGCATACCCCTTTACATGTTCTGGTCTCATCATTTGTGGAACAATAAATGGAGAGGGATAGTAGTAGTAAGTATGAACAGTTAACACATTTATTTTAATGTCATTTTCAGGGCTCCAGAATGGAGGAGCAAAGGTGCTCCTTGCCTGTCATCTCCCCTAGTTCTCTACCTTTGGCTGGACCAAGTCATGACTCCTCTAGTGCTGCTAGAGGCCCCCCGAGATCAGCCTCTTTCAGCCCAGGTTTTGACTCCTTGAGACATGATGAAAACAGATCCTCTGGAAGGAATGCACCCACTGGTTAGTATTTTCCCCTGTTAATATTTGACTAAACACACAAAACAAGACCCAAACATAAATGGATTCAATTCTGGTCTCTACATTGTTGGGGGATGTGAGGTTCAAGGCACACAGAGGACACGGACCACAGGGATGCGCATTGGGAGAACCACTTTATTTAATATATGTCACCCCCAGTCAGGACTTCCGCTGTCCATCCAGCCTCCTGGTGTGGGTCCCGTTCTCCCGCCTTCCGGCGTCTCTCTCAGGCCCCTACTGAAACAAACAGACCTCCATTTATAGCAGCCTCTGACTAATCACCCAATTGAACACACCTGTTCACACTCGGGTGCCTCGTCAGAGGTTGCTACATCACCACCACAGCTCTCCAGCGCCCTCTACCGGACGGATGTTCGCACAACCCTCACAAAGCCACTTTAGCTTCCTTTTGTATGAACTGTGTAAAGTGAGCAAAGCTGGGGTATTCTTGACTTTTGTCTAGCTCATCCACTACAATGCGACTCCATCTTTGTACTATCCAAACAGGCAGTTTTTTAAGAAGTTTGTGATTTTCTTCACAATCATTGAGGATATCTAGGCCCTTGACTTGAGGGATAGCCTCTGCACAACTTTGGAGAAAATCTGCAAACTCTCTCAATGCTAGGGGGTCATTGGCAGCTATTTTGGGCCATTTTGTTAGCTTTGCCCTAAAGGCTCTTTGGACAATGAATGGGCTGCCATACCTTTCCTGTAGAACATTTCAGATGCCCTGGTATGCCTGCTCAGTGTTACGGAAGAAATAACCCTCTACTGCCTGTCGTGCCTCACCTGCAAGATAACTCTTTAGATACAACATTTTCTCACATACAGATGAGGGTTTATTGCCAATTAGTGCTATAAAGGATACCTTCCAGTCTATAAACTTTAGAGGGTCACCACTAAAGATAGCGGGCTCAGGTACAGGAAGTCTGTTTAAGGTAAGGGAGCTTGCAAGGGCTTGAACTAAGCCAAGCTCTTCTCGCTGTGGAGTGGTGTGGTGAGGCTGGAATGATGGGGCTTGTGGATTTAAGGAGGGCTGAGGTGCAATGTAAGGGCCATTTACAGGATTCTCTAAGTTATGGCATGACACTAGATCACAGCTTTCAATATCACTTAGAGGGCTAAAGGCTCTTACTCGTGCTGCTGCTACCTTTACTTCACTGTCTGCCTTTAATTGTTGTAGCTTAGCTTTCTCCTCCTCAAGCTTTGCTTTCATTTCCACTTCATCCTTTTTGAATTTTGCCAGTGCCTCAGTTTCCTTTAATTTCCATTCATTCTCCATTTGGTTGACTTTAGTTTGCTGTGCAAGTATTTCTTGTGTGGCCTTTGCTTGTTCTACTTTAGCTGCAAGCTCAGCTTCTGCTTCTCTACGACTACCTTCACTTGAGCGTACGACTGAACCATCTGGGAATGATGTTTCGGTTTTTGTATCACCAAACACAGAGCCATAGTCTTTTTTGTTTAACATCACCCTTACTCTTTCCTTTTCAAGGCGATCGTTAAAGACCTGATCAGTATTTTCCTGTCGTTTGGCAATAAGTTCACAAATGTCAGTTGTAAGCACAGTACAAGCATCCATTCTTTTAACAACGTCTGGAGTCATAGTATGGTTACGACGAATGGGCTCATAATGTTGCTGTACTACAGCGTGCTTATCCTTTATGTCATGGCTGGCACTATTTAGATCTTCGGGTGAGCAGAAAGCCTTTAGTTTAGTTCTGATTTCTTTAGATGACTCCTTCCAAGTGTCACACGCTTTGTTAAATTCCCTCTCATTTTTCTTTGCCTCCTGTTCATGCATCTCTTTGCCCTTTTCAGTAAGGCTTCTATCACGATTGCTGGATCTCACCTCTTGCTTCTCAGAGTTATCGGCTTCTTCAGCAGGGTTTAACATTTTGTTACTGTAATGTGTATGTTTGCTCTTTGTAATAATGTCTGGACTTAAATTTGGTTGAGTGTTGCTTTAACTTTAAGACTTTTTGTGACACAACGCTCAAATCAGACATTTACACCTTGTAGGTACACGAGTTAGCAACCATACATATGCCAAAATGTTATGACTGTAAATACTGCTGATACACCACAATATGTCACTTTTGAAGAGAATAGACCCAAACAATTTAAGAGATAGCAATGACTTAATGCGTATGCACTGCAGCTTTAAGGCTATAAAACCACAACTGTATTTGAGACAAATAACTCTGAATTAGTGTGCAGGTAATTTGACCTTGTGAATAACAAGAGTCCTTACTGAGCATAATACCTGAACCTTTGTGAAATAACCAACTCAGAGTTCAATATGATGATCGGCAACGAAGTGATGATTCTTGACTGGCGTAGGGATCTCTCTCGGCTGACGCACGGGCCTCACTCGACTGGCACGGGAGGTTAGCTGATTAGCCTTCACTTAGCTTCTCATTCAGCGATCGAGTTTTCACTGTAGCAGTCTGTAGCAGTCCAAAGAAGAAACAGAGAGCCTCGACGGGTGCAGTGTTTTTACTTCAGGATTCAGATTAAGAATCAAACGTTGGGGTACACAATTTGTACTGTGTCCCTGCTTAATCAACGTTAAATATCTCTGTAAAACAGTAGAATACCGTTTAGTCTTCTCATCACAGTAGATCACCGACATTCTGACTCAGTATATGTCTAATAGACTGAGCCAAATAATTTTCTGCCATCTGTCTAATATTATTCAGTGGAGACCCCTGTCTCAGCTTATTTAGCTGCGCTTGCGGTACAAGATACATTTTCTGAGCATACGCCATCTTATTACCTGTCTTGAAGCAAGCAAACTAGTGACAAACAGTAGAGTTCACAAATTCTATTTATTAAACAACAGACTAAAGATGGTAATGTGTGTGCTCGAAATGGAGACAATGACAACCACAAAGGCTGGCCAGACGAGCTAGGGAGAGAGAGACAGAGCCTCCAGCAAGGCCCAGCTTAATAGCCAATTCTTCAATGAGCTCCAGGTGTTCCCTCTTATGAGCTCCTCCCCTTCTGCTTACCTGACCTGCAACAGAAACCCTAGAACACAGCCTGTGCAAGAGAGAGCTCGTAACAACAATCGTCTCTTCTTCTTCACAGTAATCTTGTATGTTTGCGCTTTAATTTTTATATGTTTTAAACTGGGTATTCGTCAGGGGTATCTTTCCTTTTAAAACGTTAAATGAAATCTCGCACAGGGCTAAGATAAAATCTGAAGAAGCAGATTGTAAAACTAGAAATGCATTTCCCTGCGCAAATGCGATGTGATGCATCGCAGTTATTCGACTGACCGTCTTTGCGCGCAGAACCAACACCTGCAGCACAAGCGGACTGCGGTCCAAACCCTGTTTGTTGACAAGGGGGCTTATTGCCGCTAGATCGGTGGTGCCTCTTCATCATAATGTAATGGTGGACACATATGACGATAATGTACTACCCTACCGTTTGGTTTTATTTTCAACAAGGTCAGGCTTTCACCGACAATGCTTTAATGTGTTCAAAAAGTGTGCATTTAGTTCAAAACAGGGTAGCGCATGAGCAGTAATTTCTCCC
>JAVQIZ010058347.1:0-13606 GCA_036023535.2 Galaxias brevipinnis
GAAAAGGCAGAGCAGGGGCGGGAGGGGGGGGGGGGGGGGTGGGGGAGGAGGAGGGCGAGGAGGAGGAAGAGGCTGCCCACGCCCTCCGTTAAACGGAGCTGACTTTAGGCTTTGGACAAGGACTCCTCCGTCATCCCTGCCCTCTCCCACCTTCGCTCCCTTGGCCTCCCAAAAGCGAGCGTGCTGGACGTCCCGTAGACGTTGTTTACGGCACAGCTCTTCCACCTTTCCAAATCGTCCGGCAAAGTTGTTTCTCTTTATCCCTCTCTCTCTCTCTCTCTCTCTCTCTCTCTCTCTCTCCGATCCCGTCTCTTCCGGTTTTTAGCATTTCATCCCCTGTCTCACTGTCTCAGTCTTGTCTCAGTTTTGGGTTTTTCAAGGTCTCGGAAATGTCCACGTGGCTGGTATGAATATGGAATTATAATTGTTTCCATCGAGGGACAAATGGTCTTACTGGTGCTCTTTGGGTTCAATTATTTCTCCTATCACCAAAAGCCGAACAGAGACGTATAATTACATTTCCACAGAGGAGGAGCATGGTTTCCAACAAGTCACATTTGAACAAGCCCTTTCACTAGCCTGCATTTCAATCTGTCCTGTGAGACTTCAGTGTGTGTGTGTGTGTGTGTGTGTGTGTGTGTGACCTAGTCTGTTTCTTATCCATGCTGTTGTATAGGGCCCCCTTTGTACAGCACAAAGCCATTCGGCACTTAAAGTATTCCATACAGTGGGTATTTCTTAAAGAGTTCATAGTGTGGGTATGTCTTAAGGAGTTCGTACAGTGGCTATTTTTTTTTGTAAGGCGCTGACAATGGCATCAGTCACGTTTTGCGACGAGAGGGTTCAAAAGGGGAAGCATTCCGTGGGCAGAAGAACATCACTGGCGCTCGCTGGCGGACACACACACACACACACACACACACACACACACACACACACACACACTCACACACACACATACACACACACACACGCACATACATGCATACGAAAACATACGAACACACACACAGAAAAAAAAAAATGCGGGCAGTTTTTTTGAAGTGTTCCTCTTCCTTTGCTCACATCCTGGGTATTACCTGTCTGCACAACTGTGTGTCCATCTCCAGTCCGTCCATAGTTAGGAGTGAAAGTGCATGGTGGAGTATAGCGTTAGCAGCTATGCTGGGATACTGTCCGTCAACTGAAAGGCACAAGGCCTTCTGATGTAATGACCGCCTCATCGACTGTGCGTCTGTGCGTGTGTGTGTGTGTGTGTGTGTGTGTTGGAGAGGGACCGTGGCCAAGGAACAGGCTGGCCTTATGTCCATCAAACTCCCACTGAAGACTCTGCTTGTGTGTGTGGAGTGTGTCTGAGGGAGGGAGGGAGGGATGGAGGGATGGGAGAGAGGCTGAAGGGAACATAGTTGAGTTGTCCTTGAGTTCTGTGAGGCGTTTGTTTGCGAGCGGAATTGGGTTTGCCCTTGTGCAGATGTCCGCGTGCGTGCGAGCCAGCGCACGAGAATCCGTCTTTTGCCGTACCCATATTTAAGGCGTGCATTATTCCCGACAAACACAGGACAGGGAGACAGAAGCCATTGGTCACCCCCCCCCCCCCCCCCTTTTTCCTTACAACGGGATCTCGTCTAATGCCAGTGCTTAGTACAGCCTCGCCCCTGAAAGGATCTTTTGATTATTATAATCATGTGTTATAGTCCAACGCAACGGTTACCGGGCAACCCCCTAATCAGCCTTAATCAGATTTGTTTACAATATTCTGTTGACCAGAGGATATCAGTGAGCGTTGTTGAAGGTAGGAACACGTTGGGCAGAGCGTACAACAACTCTTGATTGGCAGTGTAGTATTGGAAAACAAACAGAAAAATTGTAGGTTTTTACAAAATGTTTTTTTTTACAGCTATTCAACGTGGATTTTAACTTCTACAATGACTGTAATCGGTTGGGACTCCATTATTTTTTTTAATAGTTATAACCACACACGTACTCAGAATTTGTTCGACTTATGTTCCCCCTTCATGAATGAGCAGAGCTTACCAGGCAAAGGATAAGTTATTATTCTACCTCTATTTTAGGATTGTATTATTATCTGCAAGTCAGATCTGTCATACTATCTCATTCTGACGTCAGGGCAGACTCTTTTTTTTTTCTACGAGAGGAAAGACGAGTGGAGAGGAGAGAAAAACAAAAAGTTTGAGTCAGACTGGAAGAGAAGTGAAGGAAAAGACAAGATAACAAAGAACAGCAACAACAAGGCAACAGAAAACGAAGCCCTCAGACACACGGAGCAAGCTGAGCGATTTGCATCCAACGTTCAGCGTGGCCCTTAAATGGAAAATTACAGCGAGACAAGTGTCGTAGCTGGGGGATAAGAGAGCCGTGTGTGTTTACTGAAGTAACCCCTTGGTTAGAAGTGCTCTTGTTAATATCTTAATTGTGGTTTTGGCGGCGTTGTCGTGACAATGGCGTCGCTCGGTTTCATTAAGGCGTGTAATCGGAGGGAGGAATTCCGATAGGCTGGGCAGACAGAGGGAGCTTAATTATGCGCCGTTGCCTCAACGTACGAGGAGTAATTATGTCGTTTCCAAAATGGCGCCCCAGTTTGGAGAAAGTTTTTTTTTGAGGAGGTGCTGACGTTAACTCTGTCGCCAGATCGGCGTGAGAAAAAAATAAATAAACCCAACAACACTGTTCTCTGTGAATCAAAAATTATTCTCCTTTCTCCCCCTCTCTTTTCTCCCCCTCTCTCTTTTTTTCCTTCTCTTCCTCTTCTTCTCTTTCTCACGCTGTCACAAGTCAGGTGCCATAGAGTCACAGCTTCCAAGCAGAGAGTTGCTATTCGCCATGTGGTCAGAATGTCCCTCAGCTTTCTTTCAAAGCAGTTATCAGCAGTAAGAGATACTATTCTAAAACGACGCTGTACTTGTTCACATTTTCCAGACTGCCATACTGTGTTTGCTTGTTTCATTCTACTGTGAGTTGGCAAGTTGCTTGGAACATTTGTCAATGTGATGTTTAGACGTTTGTTTTTGAACCTGACGAATTCTCAAGCGATAACACGTTGAATAGTGTACATCAAACTTTGCAATGGACATAGTGTTCATTTCCTTTTTATCTCTTTGTCTGATGTCTCGTTTGAAAGTGATGTCCCAGTGAATAGTGTATGAACATTATAATGAATGGACAGTGTTGTCTTTGTCTTTCTCTGTGTTTGTGTGTGTGTGTGTGTGTGTGTGTGTGCAGGATGGAGGACTCTAGTTTGTGCCTTGGCGTTTCGTCAGCTGTCCCGGACGCGGACCCCAACCTGAGCAGCGCCGTGCTAAATGGCCGCTACCCCATCAGCCAGAAGCTCCACCAGCTCACCGCCCAGCTAGGCCACGCCTTCCCCGACCTCCACCGCCCCGAGGAGAAAGCCGCCACCCCGTTGGACGAGAAGAACCACCACCACCACCACGCCCTGGCCAGCCAGCCAATCAGCAGCCAGATGGCCCTGCTGGCCAACCAGCTGAACCGAGACATCGACGCCGGCGCACTGAGCGGGCTGAACGGACGCGTGGACCTGCAGCAGTTCCTGAACGGGCAGAACCTGGGCATCATGTCGCAGATGAATGACATCGAGGACGACGCCCGCAAGAACCGCAAGTACCCGTGCCCGCTGTGCGGCAAGCGCTTCCGCTTCAACAGCATCCTGTCGCTGCACATGCGCACGCACACGGGCGAGAAGCCGTTCAAGTGTCCGTACTGCGACCACCGCGCCGCCCAGAAGGGCAACCTGAAGATCCACCTGCGCACCCACAAGCTGGGGAACCTGGGGAAAGGGCGCGGCCGCGTGCGCGAGGAGAACCGCCTGCTCCACGAGCTGGAGGAGAGGGCCATTCTGAGGGACAAGCAGATGAGAGGCAGCGGGGGCTTGCTCCAGACTCAGCCCCTACAGGTGATAATGGGCATGACAGGACAATAAGTGCACATACTCTTTAGTAGTGACATAGTCCCTACAGGTGAATATGGGCATGACAGGACAATAAGTGCACATACTCTTTATTATTTAGACCCAGCCCCTACAGGTGAATATGGGCATGACAGGACAATAAGTGCACATACTCTTTAGTATTTAGACTTAGCCCCCAAAGGTGAATATGGGCATTTCATGACAATAAGCGCGTGTACTCTTTATTATTTAGACCTAGCCCCTACAGGTGAATATCGGCATTACAGAACAATAAGCGCATGTACTCTTTAGTATTGAGAACTAGCCCCTACAGGTGAATATGGGCATTTCATGACAATTAACAAACATACTCTTTAGTATTTAGACCTAGCCCCTACAGGTGAATATGAGCATTACAGAACAATAAACGAATGTACTCTTTATTATTTAGACCTAGCCCCTACAGGTGAATATGGGCGTTACAGAACAATAAGCAAATGTACTCTTTAGTATTTAGACTTAGCCCCTAGAGGTGAATATGGGAATTACAGGAACATGAATGCATGCCCTTGTCAATTCAGCAACTCAAAATATTATTTTCTTTACATATTTCACACAATTTTAATTTGAAATTTGTGTATTGACAGGTGTACAAATTTCATGTTTAATGAAATCAAAAAGTCATGATTGTAAAATAAGCTACAAAAGGAACAAAATAATAATAATAATAATAATAATAATAATAATGAAAATGAAAATCATAATCATAATCATAATAATAATACATAGTATAAAAGTATGAAAACATGATAATTTTGTTTTATTTCACATTATGCTCAGAACACCTATACTAATGCCACTGTGCTCTTTCTGTTGTCCCGGTGCCAGCAGCCCCACTTGGGCCTGAGCAGCTCCTCCAACCCCCACCTCCAGCAGCACCAGCAGCCGGGCTCCGCCTGCGGCCTCATCAGCCCCTCCTGCCTGGGCACCCCGGACTCCCTCTCCCAGCCCTCCTCCTCCCCGAAGCCGGCCGGCCTCACCGACGACCCGGCCTCCTCGCTGCCCCTCGGCCAGCAGCCGGCCAACAACGGCTTCCGCTGCACCTTCTGCAAGGGCAAGTTCAAGAAGCGCGAGGAGCTCGACCGCCACATCCGCATCCTCCACAAGCCCTACAAGTGCACGCTGTGCGAGTTCGCCGCCTCCCAGGAGGAGGACCTGATCAGCCACGTGGAGAAGGCCCACATCACGGCCGAGTCGGCCCAGGGCCAGGGCGCCGGCGGCGGGGGCGCGGGCGGCGAGAAGACGGCCAACGAGTTCCGCTGCGAGGTGTGCAGCCAGGTCTTCAGCCAGGCCTGGTTCCTCAAGGGCCACATGAGGAAGCACAAGGACTCCTTCGAGCACTGCTGCCAGATCTGCGGCCGACGCTTCAAGGAGCCCTGGTTCCTGAAGAACCACATGAAGGTGCACCTCAACAAGCTGGCCGTCAAGAACAAGCCGCCCGCCTTGCTCCCGCCGGCGCCCGGCGACCACGACGCCAACGCCGCCGCCAACAGCATGAGCTCGCTGGCCCAGGAGGCCCACGCCAACCTCTACTCCCGCTACATCTCCTGCTTCCAGGGCGGCTTCCTGACTGACAAGCACGGCCTCGGGGAGCAGCAGCAGCAGATGCTGGCCAAGGCCGGCCTGGCCCTCAAGGAGAAGGAGATGCTGGGGAAGCTGCTGGGGCCCATGGCCGCCGCCGCTGCCGGGATGGGGCCCCACGGCGGGCTGGGGCCCGAGGGGAGCGACAAGCACCGCTCCCTGCTGGGCTGCCTGGGCCTGGTGCCCCCGCTCAAGTCCAGCTGCATGGAGCGCCTCCAGGCCGCCGCCAAAGTGGCCGAGATGGACCCGCTGAACAGCTACCAGGCCTGGCAGATCATGGCCCGCGGCATGGCCATGGACCGGGCCTTCATGCCTAAAGAGCAGCAGCAGCAGCAGCAGCACCACATGACTCACAGGCAAGACGAAGAGCTTGGCGGAGGAGGAGGAGGTGGTGGTGGAGGAGGAGGAGGAGGAGGCATGTCCTCCTTCTCTAAGGAGAGGGCCTCGTCCGAGTACTCCCTGATGGCAGAGCTGTCCAAGCAGCAGAAGCAGCACATGAGCGAGGCGCTCCACGGCTCCAAGGCCGCCGGACAGGCCGCCATGATGCCCCTGAAGGAGGAGGTGGGAGGAGGAGGAGGAGGAGGAGGAAACGGCTACGACGGCCACTTCCTTTCCCACGTCACGGGCGCCCCGGGAGGGGGTCACGGAGGGGTCTTGGACTTCGGGCTCTCGGGCCTGAAGGAGAAGCCCACCGAGTGCCCCGACTGCGGCCGCGTCTTCAGAACCTACCACCAGATGGTGGTCCACTCCCGGGTGCACAGCAAGGACCGGCGGGCGTCCGAGGAGGCCCTGGTGCACGGAGTCGGGGGCACGGCGTCCTCGGCGGGCCTGGAGGAGCGGCGCGGCTCGGCCAGCGACCCGGAGTCCCAGTCCATCAGTCGCTCCACTACCCCCGGCTCGTCCAACGTGACGGAGGAGAGCGGGGCCGGCGGGGGTCACTCTCAGACGGGGAGCGTTCAGGACGACAGCCCGCACCCCTCCTCACCGTCCTCCGGTAAGCGGACGCGGTTTTTGTCTTTCGTGTTTTTTTTTCTGTTTGTTTTTTTGCTATAAACCAATTTGTCTATGGGTTTATTGGAGACCGCTGGGGGAGAAAGGTTTTTAAAATAATAGTTCACCTAGATACAATTATCGCTATTTAACTACTAACTACAATTTCTTTCGAGGGAATGTGCTCTTGTACATTCAGTGATTTCCTAAGAAGGGATTTGTCTGTCGTCATTTTCTGTCAAATCACCAAATACCCAAATGAAATCATTCATCAGGCTCCATTTGGGTTCTGTTTTGGAGGCACACTATATTTAGACGGCAGTTGGATTTGTTTTTCCTCCATTCGTCTGAGTGTTTAGAACCGCAAAATGGCTGCTGCTCCATAACGCGCAATCATTTGGCTTCTCTATTTATTTGCTTTCACTTCATGGCTAGCATCACTACCAAAGCATTGCTCCAGTAGACCAATGTTTTCCCCATTGCCTTTGTCCCGTTGTCGTGACGACAACGCTTTTTGAAAAATTACCCCAAACATGTCTGCAGCGGTGTGTACAGCTCCATTGGTATCATTTAAACATCAAATCAGACCTGAATGTTGAGTCTCATCAACAGTTGTCCTGTGGTGTGCCTCTCATGTTATGTGGATGTGGAGTGCTCTTATTTGGTTTCGAACGAAGCCTGTTGTTTTATCTGCCGATACATCATCCGCTCACAGAGAAGCAGGACATTATTCCTCCCGTCCCAGCCTTGGTGTGGCAAACTGTAAAAAAGAGAGCGGGAGAGTGTGCAAAGATCTAATCTGTCCCTTCGAGAGAGAGAGAGAGAGAGAGGGGAAGTAGGAAGGGAAGGAAGGAGATGTGGGTTATAGAATGGAGAGGACAAGTGCCCACCACAAACTTAGGCAGCACATTCCACGCATAGCTCAGATACCTAACGCCTCTGTTCAAATAGGCATCAAAAACTCTCACAGAGCCCCGCTTATACAGGACATTAACACACACACACACACACACGCACACGCACACGCACACACACACACACACACACACACACGAGCACACTTTCTTTTTGTTCTACCAGTGCGGCCTTGCTAAATCCACATGCATTTAGGGCCTGCAGGAGTGTAGTTATGCGTACACTAAGTTGCATTCCACATCTCTCTCACACACTCACACACACACATATTCACAGAGATAGTCGCTCTGACAACAACCCCTGGTGACGTTGGACGGTGTTGTCGCTAGCAGGCCACAGTGTAACGGAGTAAAGGACTCGGTGTTCCCATTGTAACGGCTCCACGTTCACGACCCTGTGAGCCTATAGCAGCTTTACCCCCGCCTTACTGGCGGGGCCGCACATACATACACACTGCCAGGACGTTGGCTAGGACTGTGGGACGTCGTGCTAAATCATCAGCGTTAAAGGAACAGCCCAAAGTGTCTTTATGAATTCTGCTATTACAGAGTGGACATCTGTCACAGTTTTAAATGCACTCAGATCCAAGGCCAATAGGAACGCCTTACTCCAATGACAGGGCTATTCCAGGACCATGCAGTGTTATGGAAACAACACCAGCCGAAGCATTTTAGCACTGCTGAGTGCACTTATCTAGATGTATGTAACAATGTTAAGTGTGCACACATACACATCAAGACACTTTATTCATTTGCCACTGGCAACTTTCCCGTGACCTCACAGGGCTGCCCTGTCAGCAATAACAATATATACAATAATGACAGAGTTATAAATAAATACAACAATGGTACTAAAATGTAAAATAACAAGTGGTGATGTTGATGCATACGTTTTCAGTCTGCATGTCCTCAATGAGGGTCAAACGCGCTGAAAGCTAAGCTCTATCATTTAAGCTACACAAGACGGCTCCATGCCGATGATGAATATGTCTTTAATAAACAACAAATAGGACTTAATTCAGCTCTTTAATTCCCCCGCCCCCCTCCTTCTCCCCGCGCAGCAATTAATACATGTCTTTAATATGAACAACGCAGGCAGTTAAAGGCAGCTTCAGACCCCACCCACCCTGTCTCCCCCTGTCCCCTTCCCAAACGTCCCCGCCTGGCTTCATAAACAGTTAGATATCAGTGCGTGTGTGTTGACTAGTAGGATTAAGGCAGCCTTGTAGCTAATGATTACAGAAGTTATTTTTTTCTTAAAGGTAACTTTCCTTGTGAATCCTTTGGGGGGTGTTGGGGTGGGGGGGGGGGGGTAGCACAGCGCTGGCATCGCTAAGTAGTGCGCCCGTTAATTAGGTCATGCCTATGTGATAATCAGACGGGTTAAGCTAGCACCCAACACTAATTAAAGATAGATATATAAAGCAGGTCAGAAAACACTCACAACAGTGTGAGCACCATTTTGCAGAGCAGAGTGTGCTTTTTTTTCCTGCAAAAAAAAGAGGGATAAACAGATAAATAAATAAATAAATGGATATCAGAAATGGGTAAGCTTAAGGGCTGTAAGCAACTTAATTCCGCAAGTAGAGAAGAAAATGTGTTTATTTATTCAGAGAGGCGTGGAGTCCTTATCGCGCGGTTGTAGTGCGAGGGGTTTGAACATAGGACAGGCGATGTTTATTTTAATCTAAGAAATAATAACAGACAACCCCCCCCCCCCACCCCAATTAGGAATTAATGAAAATGAGAGGGAGATAAAAACCTATTTTCTTTTTTGAGAGTATTAAACATCACACTTTCTCAACAGGGTGGGGTGCACGGATGTAATTATCTTTTTGAATTTTAATGCGGCAAGTTTTTTTTACTTTTTTTTTTTACTTTAAAGGACCCACCCTCCCACGCTTCATATGGGTTCTTGACTAATACGACATTTTTGTCTTGTGGCGTTGGGGGCAGCATGAGATGTGTGTAGTATATGCTTCACGCTCTGTACGATAAGGACTTTTACATTTGTTTTATTTTTATGAAATATCAGGAAAGTCGTTTTGTAAGAATTGAGGCCCATTACACAATTTTCTGAATGTTCGTAGCTGAATGTAGCTAATATAATACTGGTATATGGTGTATATGGTGTTTACCATTTCTTCATTATTTATGATTTGATATACGTTCAGTGAAAATATTATATATCTCTCACTATATATAATACGATATTTTAAACACTTTTCTTCTGTTTGATTTAGTCTATGCACCCCCCCTCCCCCCTTCCTCCTCCTTCCCCTCCTTTTATTTGCAGGTCTTTATTATTTCCTTCCCTGACGTCTCCTCTTCCCTCTTTCTCTCCTTCGAGGCTTATTGTGATAGAGTGGCATGTCCAGGTGAATACCCTCTATCACACATGTGTAGCGTGTGTGTGTGTGTGTGTGTGTGTGTGTGTGTGTGTGTGTGTGTGCAGTGGGCGTCTGGCCAGTTCCCTCCTACTAGCTTTAACAGGCCTTAGTCCTGACCTTGAAGACCCCCTACCTCCTCTCGGGGTATGTGTAAAGAGTGTGTGTGTGTGTGTGTGTGCATGTCTGTGTTTGTGAGTGTGTGCATATGTGTGTGTCTGTGTGTTTTTGCACATAAAGTATCTTGACTATACATAATTTGACCAAACATGATGGCAGTGTTTGCAAACCGTCGCTCTGATGTTCCAAATGATGAAAACTAAATGAAAGGGGGGCAGCCACGAGGCGGTCGATATACATATGTTTTCCTTTTCTTTTTTTTGGGGGGGGGGTCTTCCTCCTCCTTAGATGAGATGAAGTTTGGTCACTGCTATAGACAGTGGGGTTTAGGTTTGAACACTTGTGATCAGCCTTAAGACTGAGTCAGTGGGATACCCTTTGTTTCAAGTCCTAGAAAACATAGAACAGAATCGAGTAGTGTCGTTTCACATCAGAACCAAAGACAAATGAGTGGCAGGAATCAAAAGTAAAACTATTTTTGGAAAATTATATAAAAAATACTGTACATTTTCAAGGAAGGGCTTCTCTATCAGTACATCTTGGTCGTCATGGATTTACGGAGTCAACAGCACAAGTCTTAAAGTTGTGCTTCTTTCACAAGTTTGATGATAACATTTCACGTTCAGAGCTTGGGGGTTCTCGATTTAGAAACGGAAGACGTGTGAGAAAATATGTGTCTGAAACTCATGTGGAGATTGGTGTCATGCTTTGCTGTGCGTGTGTTTGTTGTGTGTGTGTGCGAGAGCGTGTGTGTTACTTCGTTAACAGGATGTGGTTGGTTGTACCTTCTACAACACTTTATAGTTCAGACTACTTTTTTTTTTGTCTGTTGAATAAAAAAATGGGTGTGTGTTTGTGTGTGTGTGTGTGTGTGTGTGTGTGTGTGTATGCCAGCCACCTACCCACTGCAATTTTGAGTTAAACTTGAATTACTGTAATCAACAATAACATCTCAACTGTGAAAGGGGGTCAAGGCGAACGCTTTTGTCTTTGACACGGCACTTGTTTAAAGACAAGGTGGAAAAACAGAAGTATGGGAAAAAAAGACAAGAAATAGATAAATAAAACTAAGAGCCATGTATGCAAAGACCTTTAAAGTCCTTGCGTTCTATGTTACCACAGTAACAAACCTTGAATATGAGTCTTAACAGTATTCTTCTGTAAATAAGTGAATCAATATTGTATTTATTTGACTAGTAATCATTGTCTGCGTATGCCTTGATTGACACGTAATGTTATTGCAATTTTGAGTTATCCAAACAGGATTGTGTTCAATAAATAAGAGAGCTCATGATCAAATGGTGTGGGTCTCAAACGCCTCAGAGACACACAGACCTTGAAATGTTCAAAATCCTTTGACACAACAAAATTAGTACCTATTCATATCAATAAATAAATGCAATGCTTGCCGTATAACATGTGTAGGACAGTTTTTATTTTTATTGTAAAAAAACATTATAATAAAAGAAAAGTAAATTGCCAATACAAACTAGGTATTTTATGGTACCTAATACTTAATATCATACAGCGTATTGTGTTGTGCAGTTAATGCAAGCTTTCTTCCGCTGTGAACTTAACAAGGTGACGCCATAGCTTCAGTGCGCTCTCTGGGGTTTTCTCTCATGGTTCGCATGTAAGGCCTCCAGCAGTAGCCCCCTCTTTCAACCCCCCACAAAACCCTCGCACTCTCCTCCCCTCTTTCTCTCACACACACACGCACACACACGCACACGCTCACACAAACACACACCCACCTCTTAGCCCCACGGCAACAAACCTCCTTAAACGGCCTCTCTCTCTTTCTCTCTCCTGAGAATCTCCATGTCTAAATATTTTTTGAAGAGAAACGCCGGTTTTAACATGCTGAGGATTAGCCTGCTGTATCCCAGGGTCTTTACCCACTCCTCAAACAAGCAGGCAAAACGCCGACGCCATACAAATTGAAATTGGATTTGCCGACTTGTCGCCTTGGGTTAGAAAAGCATGGATATTCGTCTAATTGCATCATTACAATGGAGAGTAATTACACATGTACTCTGGCTGTTACATTGGAATTACTGTGTAATTAAGAGCAGAAAATTAGGCAAACTGATCACATTTAAGGCTGAACCTTTACGGTAGCAAATTTTGTAAAGGTACATCTTTTGATACTAAATGTGTGTTACTACATTTGGTGAGGTAAGAAAAATACATAGACACTAAGTGATGCTAGAAAAGTCAAAAGGTAGAGATGATTTGAATTGAAAATAGAATTAGCCAGTTTAATGGAGGCTAGGTTAGGTTAGTTACGTCAGAAAAGTGGAAAAGATGAAGAAATATGTCAGAGTTGTTGTTACTTCAAGCTAGCTCCAGACAAACGCAACATAAACAAATAAAAATATAAACTGTCACCACAATTACCCATCTAAAATTACATGAAATTATTATATTTCAAAAAGGACTTATCAAAAATAATGTGCAGTATGATTTGTAACAACCATGAAACAAGTTTAGTTGGCAACATATCTAACCTACTATGGAGGCTACAATAATTAGCCTTTTGAAGTAGCATGTAGCATTTTTCGATTGAAATCAATTAGAATTGGCTTGTCATTTAGGAGGGCAGATATGCTGAGTGGAATTCACATCTGCTAGCTTTTAGCCAGAGCTACTTCTCTATCTTAGCCAGCAGCCAGTGAAGCAGTACTGTACTGCTGGAGTACTGTTGAGTTTGTAGTTATTTTAAACTGTAGCTTGAAGTCAAAGAGTTTAAACGTACATGTTCAGAGAGTACTCCTTAACCTTCCCTTCTTTCAAATGTTCTCTCTCTCATTATTTCAGAACACTGTTATTTTTTTTTTATATCTATTTGACATCCGCTCCAACCTTACTTGTTTTGCGTATTATTCTTTTGTATTGCTTTTTTTTCCCTCATCAAAGCACTTGTCAGTTTCAAAGCCTGTGGTTGATGTAAGTTTAAAGCTGCAGCTCTCACTGTCAAAGAGATTTGTATATGTCTATAAATATATATATATATATATATATATATATATATATATAAAAAAAAAATTATATTTATTTATATAATATATAATTTTTTTTGGTTATGTGTCAGCATACTTAAATAGATGTCATTGTGTTGGAGGCCCATTCATGCCTGCTAGAGCTGTATTTCAGTGGAGTACACAGGGTCAGGACTCCACTGTCTTCTAAATGATAAAAGTTCCATTGAACACACTAATTGTCAGTGTGCCGCCCAGATTGACACGTCTTGGATAAATGTAGACTTAGTATTTTTGAACACGCACACACAAAATGAAAGGCCAATTTATTTCTCTCTCTCTCTCACTCTCTTTTCCTGAGCAGTTCCTTTGATTTGCAGTCTTTTTTATGCTTTTTTCTCCCCCCCCCCTCCCTCCGTCTTTCCCTTCTGCTTCTCTTTCTTTTATTCTTTTTTCTTCGTCTGTTGAACTCAATTTGTAAATATTAACCATGTAGGGAATTAACTGAGCTTTTTAAATATATATTTTTTGAAAATTACGATTTTATTTCAAAGACTTGTTTGAGACGGGTTAGCAATTGTCAGCAGCAGTTCCTACTACACTTTCTCTTTTGACACTTATCTCTCTCTCTCTCTCTCTCTCTCTCTC
>JAVQIZ010058376.1:0-16569 GCA_036023535.2 Galaxias brevipinnis
ATAAGTTGATTAATCTAAAACGTCGAATTGTCTCTGTGTCCGAGTGGTCTTCCTTGACATCAAAGAACTCTCCGGGTGGGAGTGACCAGGGGTTCACCCCAGGTAAAACCCTAACACTCTTCAAACTTTTAAATATATCTGTTATGATCCAAATAGACAAGTTTGTAGCATGTTTGGTATGGCCTATGACATGTCTGTCTGTTTTTGAGATAACGTTACAGCAACTCATTGACAGGATTGGATCCAACATATGCAAATATCATCTGAGACATTTCCAGCTCTTGATGAACCTGTTGAACATGCATAGCTAGTTGAGATTCTTCTTTTAACCAAATCTATTGTTGGAAGCTTAAGTGGTAACAGTTGACATTAGCATTAGGATAAACATGTGTCTTTTCAGGTGGGGTCACTCACAATTGTGCAGTCTTTGTTTAGGTCAGTTATGTCCCATGTGATATTTGTTGTCCCTATTTTTAAGTTACGTTCATTTCTCTATCCATCTCTCCGTTTCATCTTTTGAACGTTTCTCCCCACCTTAAAACTCTTCTCGCCATCACTTGAGTGCCACAATCAAACTTGTTGTGGTTTCCAAAGCACGTGGCGATGGATTGTCTTTGGCCAAAATACTGAATACACCCACAGCACTCCTCCACTGATTGGTGAGTGATGGGGAGTTACTCTTTGAACTGACTCTCCTCCGCATTCCCCTAGAAAAAAAAACAATGGTCAGTTTCAAAAATGTGTAAGTCCACCAGACACAAATGTGAGTTATTGATACCAGCTGTGGGCCTGTATGTAGGAGTAGATTATGCACTGAAGGGAATCTGTCTACCATCATAAGGCTTTTTGCTGAGTCACTGCAGTAGAAAATGTGCTTTTAATTGAATAGCATAGTTCTAACTTAACGAAAAGCAGTACCTGACATTGTGCTGAGCCTGCACTTTGACTTCCTGCTTTGGGAAGTCTATGCTTACTAAGATAGACATCAAGGATGATTATGACCAGTTGACTATTAGATTAATTGTGGTAAGACTTCCTACTTTGGCAATTCTAAGCTTAATAAGATAGACATTAAGGATGATTATGACCAGTTGACTATTAGATTTGTCATGGTAAGACCTGCAAGTTGTCTATGTAAATGCTAGTTTGTTAATTTAGTTGTCAAATATCAATACCATAAACTAAAAATAAAAAATAATTACATCATAAGCAGGCTAGATGTCATTACGGTTGATTAAGGCCATACAAAAAAAATTGCTATTACTTGTAGGCCCTATTACATGCTGTAGCTCTTTTTTCAAGTGCTAACATTAGGATGCTTCAGATATTTTTATGTGCTTTTAGACTAGTTGATATATTGGTTTGCAGCATTCTAGTATAGTTGTCTAATAAATGAATCAATTTATTTTAATATTATGTATTGATATTACAGATGTTAGCTTATTTCAGGGGGCATGTTTGTGAATATATTAAGTAGTTATAGAAAGTTATTAATATGCATAACATTGCACTGTAGACTTAATAACTATATCTCTGTTTATCACAGGGAGTCTCAGAGATGAGATGATGACATCACCGCTCCTTTGGAACCTAAGTGGGTGACATCTGGCCTTCAGTGAAAACAGACCATGTCAGACAAGCCAAAGATCCATGTTTTCCTCGGCGCCCCTCCTCCACCGCCTTCTCTACTCTCAGTGCCTGAAGATGGGGAAGAGTCTGGGGGAGACCAGGGACAGTGGAGAACCATGGAGCTCTGGTGGCAAGGAGACAAGCTGAAGCAGAGGCTCACAGAGGCTGGTACCCAGGGAAGCTCCCCCAACCCAGATGAGCCCGCCCACACAGCGCACAGCAGCAAGCACTATGTCAACATGACCAAAACCATACCTCACACAGAGAACGAAACCGAGTGTAACGAGGAGACCAACACTGACCATGTACCTGCAGAGAACTCTCCAGTCCTGGGTGGCATATCAAATCTGGATAAGTATGACACTTTTTCTGAATCAATTCAGGAGTACTTGGACTACTGCTTCCCAGCTGCCCAGCCTGAACCCAGCCCAGAACCATACCCGCAGCGATCACAGCCCTCGTCAACCCCGGTAGCAGCCTCATTGTCGGTCCAAACGGAATACCTCAGCACGTGGACCGTCAGTCAAGCATTACGCTTGAGAAGCAGACCTGGTGTTGAGTCACAGCAAAGCCTGGTGAAAGCCAGGCATTCCCAAACCCCACTCAAACACACCCCGACCAACTCATCTGTCTCCTCCAGTTCCCCAGAGCTTTACAGCCCAGCCACTCCCAGCCAATCCCCCAAGGAGCGCTCCCCACAACAAGGCTCCCTGGAGCTCTTCTATGAACCGCTGCTGAGCCAGAAGCTGGAGGAAGGCGGAGTGGTCTTGGAGTTTACCCATGATGGGGTGCTTTACTCCCAGGCGAAAACACAATCAGAAGCGGGCCTAGAACCAGGGATATCCACAGCAACTCAACCCCTTCCTAGTTCCCTTCCTCCCGCACACACTTCTCTCATGCCTCCTGCCCTGAAACGAAGCAGGCTGTCCCCAGTGGTTGCTAGGGCAGCCCCCGCCCAAGCCCCCGCCCAAGCCGCTGTCCCCTCTCACGGACCAACGACTCCTCTGGCTAGATGTGTTACCATAGGGATGCGTCACTCCATTTTGGTCGGGGTGGTGCACCCGTGCCACCTTAAGGAAATCCAGCCCAAGTCCGGGCTGTCCGCTGGAACCAGCATCCCCCTGGCGTCTATTGTGGTGGTCGACCAATCCCATGTGGAGATGAAGGTGGTGCTCTGGAGACAGGCAGCATTCTGGGCCCTGACAGTGTATCCTGGGGATATACTGCTTATTACTGGTATGTATTACTTTGTAGACCTTCTGAATTTAATTATGTTATTATGTTCAGAAATCATTACAGTACAAACAATGTAGTGTCTTGCTATCTGCTGTTTGATTTCCTACTATGGTCATGATCTCATTTGTTTGATTGTCCTTTAAAAATACATACAGCGCCATCTTAAAAGCCTATCCTTTACATAGTATATACCAACATCTTTTGTTAGTCGTAACAGGTTTTTCAAGAAAGTGCTTTTATACCACCTAGCCCCAAAGCAAACATACGGTAGGAAGCACCATAAAAAGTAAGTGCCACCTTTTACAGAAAATCATGGGTCGAACCAGGCTCAGAGGATACACTTCTTTTCCAAATGAACACAGCTTCAAAGTAACCACCAACTAACCTACTGTCTTATTAGAAAATAGATCATGTTGTATTTAACGGTAATCACATAGTAGTAGTTAGTTAGTTAAACTCATCACTGCACACGGTTTGCTTTCCTTTCAGAGGTAACCGTTTTGTGTTTTTCTGACAGGAGTGATGGTGCACGAGGACAAGTGGAGAGAAGAAACAGTGCTGCAGTCCTCGTACGCCAGCAGGCTTCTAAACCTAGGACAAGTCACTGCTACCAACTCACCACCAGGTGGCACTATTAACAGCAATATTCATGCAGAATGCGATACTAATATTTAACTTGTGTATTTTGAAGTGCACCTGCTGATGGATGGTCAACTCTTAATGAATGAGTCATTATGGTTGCAGAACAAAGCATGGAGGAATAGAGAGGTGAAGGGAATTGCTGAATAAGTGCAGCACCTTCCTTTTCTATTCATATAGAATGTATTATTAGTAGGGGGTCATTTGCAGACATTTTTAAGAGTGTCAGTGTAGCCTGTATTTGCAATCTCCTTAGTCCACCTTCTTTCTTTTCACTTTTTCATACTCTAGTTGTTAAGGTTATGCTACATGTACTGTACAAGAACACAGGTGGATTACTGTAGTTATGTTTCCCTTAATTATTTATTGTTGATCATTTCTACAATAACCACACAAAGAATGGTGTATTTACAGTGCAAACAACTTTTTTTACTGAAACTAAATCATAAATCAGAACAGGAAGTGCAAAGGTCACCATCCTAGACAGTTTTGGAAAAATAACGCATCTGAATAGCAGTGGGTGTTTCAGAACCTGCCTGCTAGTACCCAATGTTTGCTTTGTTAAAGTCCCTAAGAAAAGGTCAGCTGTTATAATAACATATGATCCTATGTGTTTTATATGATTGAGATGACAGATAGCTATTTGTGATTGGTTTATTTGCACTGCATGTCAGGGAATGCATGTCTTTATTCTGATTTCATTAACACTATATTACAGTTTTAAAGCTGACGTTTTTTTCCAAAACGTTGTTTCTGGTGTGAGTAAGGTTAGTTGAGTATATGCTATGAATAGGGCTCACTCGCTGATCTGAGCAGGCGTTTTGGTATGTCATTGTACCCTAGGTCTCCCTAATATGTTAAAAGCCTTATCTTGGTTGGAAACAAGGTTTTCCGCTATTTGAAAACAAGGTTTCACTGAACCACAGTGCGTTCAATCAAGATGAGTTATAAGTTATGCAGATTTGCATTTCCAACCAGAACACATGCACAAATCATGCTTATAATAATCTTGCACAAAGTTTGTGGACATTTTCATTTTTAATTTACATATTAACTCAAATTTTGAATGCAATACGCTTCCATATCTAACAATCAGACCCGAAGCACTGAGAAACTCAGAAAAAGATAACTTTCCTCTTGATATCACGAGTAGTCCTTACTCTTGTCTTTTTGTTGCCTGTGTCCATCTGATCTCTGTGTCTGCAGTCCCGCGGAATGTGAATGGACACACACTGAGATCCCTCGTTGCGTTTCTACGTGCCAGGCGCCCTCTGCTGGTTTCCCTCCCTCCTCGCGTGCCTCAGAACCCAAACAGCCTGCAATATGCCCGCCTTGGGTTCCTCTCGCCAGACACACTGGTCCACGCACTGCTTAGAGTCACTCGCACCGAGAGGATTACAGGTATAGTGCATGGTCGTGAGCAGTTGTGGGTGAATGTTTGTGTCTTTGACTTTATTTGGGGGTCAAACGATGACCAAAGGTTAGAAAACTTAAGGGGAAATTAATCAAGTAGTAATGCAAATATATTAATGTGTGCTTTTGATGGTGTGTGTATGGTGTGTGTGTGTGTGTCCCAGCATGGCGGCCAGAAGCAGAAGGCATGTCAAGGACAGGTGGTGTGCAGAAGGCATTCCTGACTGTGGAGCAGGGAGATGGACAGAAGGGGGCGATGGTGCTCTGGGGAGCTGCCTTGGCCTGGCTGCCACACATTGACAGGCACAAAGGTGAATGTAACAAAAGTTAATTCTATACAGTGTTCACTATACTGCACACACTTTGCAAAAGCCTAATTTTCAACCAAACATGACTACATCCTCGATAGCTATATAGTATGTAATGTTACACTTATTCTGACAACACAGATGCAGTGTGGGACTTCCACATGCTCCTGGTGAGGGAGAGTGTGACCTCAGGTCTACTGGAGCTCCACTCCACCCCCTGGGGAACCTGTCGGCCCCTGGCCCCTAACAGCCGCCAGGCCCTGGAGTTCTGCAGAGACGCCCCTGGCAGGACCAGTCTGGAGCTTGACCTGCACACGCTTTTGTCCCAGAAATACACAGGTTCGAGTTCAAAGATAAAAAATAAAACTAAATTAAATCTTACTCTCTAGAGTAAAAGCAAGATAGGAGTTTAAACCTTGGCTCAGTAAACAACAGTGGTTAAACATGACTGTTCCAGGTGACGTTGAATTAAAGGTTGAGATAACAGCCTTCCAGTTCCAAGGGAGCCCTTCCCAGGATGCAGAGCACCCTCTGGACAGTGACACGCCCCTGGAGCGCCTCCTGGACACAGTATCGGGGGACATCACCTTCACTGGCTGTGGTCGATGCGCCGTCGAGCTGGACACAGACGGCAACGGAATCTACTGCCCCTGTTACCCTTGCCTGCCACACACTGGTGTACGACGGTACTACAGGTCAGAGATTAATTGGATCTCGTTCAATTATGAAGTAGGCCGCATCACTATGGAGCCCCTGGATTTATTTACATAAAGCAATAGCATGATAATGACTAACAATGATAGGACAAGCAATACAGGATAAGGGGTCTTGTTTATAGGTAATGGCTAAAGTGTTATGTGATTCTAAAGTGTGTGTGTGTCGGTGTGTGTGTGCACACCAGACCGGTGGTGTTGACAGTAAGGGAGGGACAGATGCAGGTGCAGGTGCAGGTGCAGGTGCCACCTGCACTGGTGCAGAAGATACTGCTCGACACTCCCCCTGACAAACTGGGAAAGACGGTTGGTAAGGAAATTAAGTCTCAATCTCTCTACTCTTCCGCTCTCACTTTTACTCACCTCCTACTCTTACAATTTGTATTCCTTTACCACTTTTGCTATTTTCTACTTTTGTATAACATCTATGAGTGCCCTGTTCTGCCTTCTTCACATTTTTATGAGTTACATTGGTTCATCTGTTTCCCCAGCACCAGGCTCTGTGGTGAGACATACCCAGATTGTGGCTGATAGGATTCAGGCCTTGCTTTCTCGCCCCCGGCACACGTTTCTTCTGACCGTTCGCAGTCAGTTTGTGTGCGACGAGAACAGCTTCCCTACTGTTCAGGACTTTCTGCTGCTGGATTTTCAGTTCCAAGGAGTATAAATCTGTGGGCAAAACACTTTTCAGTTTCTGTTTTAAAAGGAAAATTGTTGTACTGTGTTTGGCATTTTATCTGTCAATGTATGTTTTATTAGTGTGAAAATAATAAAAAAAATAAAAAAAAATCTTGTTATGCTAAGTTGTTTCAAGATGCTGTGGCAAGTAAAGGGGATTTAGAAACCAAGCCTAAATTAATATTTCACTCATTTACACTCACAGAGCAATATTTTTACATGCTGTCTGCAGTGTCAGATACTAGGTTAGTCACAGTCTTTGTGTTGGGCGCATGTATTTTTTTTACCATAATTTCATAGAATAAGACATAATAGGGCGACAGCAAAGGTAGAAGACTGGTTAATAGGGTGCCGTGAGTTTATGGGCGTTCCCTCACCATCATCAGCCAATCAACAGTTCGTCTTTGACACTAGTGTTCGGAATTCCCCGCACACTTCGGGGCTTTCCAGTAGACTTGACAGTCCGAGGAAACAAGCTTCAATAGCCGATAACAAATAGTCAACGCCACTCAATCGATGGAGAAATACATGGAACATCGAATCACGTAATTTGAGTTGACACAGCGTACTTGTTTTTGTAGTTTCATTATACCTTTCTTGTACAACCGAATTGTTGAGGGTATCGTGTGTTCGTTTCTGGAACGTTATGATACAGCAATAATATTTAGGTAAGCTACTTTGTCTTTATTATGGGCTTGTCTTTGGCTAAATGTACGATTGGTGTCAATTCTTCAATCGATTTCACAAGGGTAATGTAAACAGACAAAGCAGTTTATTTTAGCCGTCTTTTAGATTAGATCTCATTTTCTGCTCAGTCATATGCAATATTCAGTTTCAAAATGTTATAAACTGGAATGAGAAATTATCGTTTTAAGGCTATACTAAATATATCTAAATCAGTTATCTCTAACAAATTTGTATTTATCTTCATCGGTAACCTGCAACAAACTGAAAACACTGTTACTCAACAGAGTTTATAATGCAAGACAGTACCTTGCAACATTTCCAGTTCATTTCATGTTCATATATTTCATAAATTTCATGTTCACATACAGGTATTATTTTTCCGTTGACATGGTCTAAGAGAATTGTTCATGGAGAAATTGTAGTTATGCTCTTAATTAACTATTATTAGTGGAGTCATCTTGAGGATGTTATTAATAGGGTTGAAATTGACATTTATCGTTAAAACATGTCTAATGCAGGGGCATGGAAAATCCCATTAGTTTCCCGTTTTATTTTTATTTTGGTGATTTATCATTCAGATTGGATGGGCGTA
The DNA here is from genome assembly GCA_036023535.2 of Galaxias brevipinnis. Classification (NCBI taxonomy): domain Eukaryota; kingdom Metazoa; phylum Chordata; class Actinopteri; order Galaxiiformes; family Galaxiidae; genus Galaxias; species Galaxias brevipinnis. Next base: position 7,896 of record JAVQIZ010058376.1, read on the forward strand.
ATAATGAGCTGTACAATCCATAGGAAATACCCGCAACACTCATAACAGATTCCCCCTATTGCAGAGAGCTGACCCTGAATACTCTTCATCATCATCACATTTAACAGTTATTGATGAAACACTGAAGACGGCCACCATGTCTGGAGCATTGAGGTACAGGTTGGATTTAAATGTTCAGTTTATTTAAGTCATAATTTGGCTTGTGACTTACTAAGCAAAGGAAACCATAAGTGCTAAGAGAGGGATTTTCAGATACAGAACAGTTTAAATTAGAACAACTCACTGGCACCACCTTACTGAATCAACTGATGTTGGCTTGCTTGTCTTTTATTATAAAAGATAAATGTACAAGTACCAGCGTGACTTGTTTCTGATTCAAGATCAGTCCTAGTTATGTAATGTGTTCTTTGTGTTAACTGACTTCCTAAGTACAAAGGCGAGTTTACTAAATTGCCCAATCCCGTGGTGCAGCCTAACTGCCTACCATTTTGTACTTGTGTGAAAGTATATCATGAAGCTAACCAAGAAACCAATTATACCATAATGGTATTTTTGTCAGGAAACTGATGCACATGAAACTCATGAAAAGGAAAAAAAATTGTTTAGCGCAGTGTATCAAAGAAAGGACTATTTCATCAACACTGTAAAAAAAACTAACAGCCAAAGACTGCACAAGTATTGGCTTGTTGCTTTGATTGGGTCCATAGACATTCATCACCAAAAAGAAGAAACACTTTGATTAAGTGTTATTGTCTGAATCATTGGCTTATAAATATGCTTTGTTTGGCCATTTGTGGTGTATACAAAGTTTTTTCTTCTGTTCAATAGTAGTATACAGCAATAAGACGACTAAAAGAGTCCAGGAAAGGAAGGTTAAAGGGATTTAGTTTTAGCATTACATTAGCTCCTAAATAAAAAATAAAAACATTTAATAACTTTAATTTTATTTGTAAATAAACACTTGGTGTATACGGTCTCTACATTGCAGACTTTTTTTTACACCAGCTACAGTTAGTTATAATGCCTAAGCCTTTCTCCAGTTCTAATGCGATCCATCGGTCTCCCAGACCTTTGAATTAGTGTTTATAAAGATATATAGCAAGAAGATTAGGCTTCTTAAAAGAACAACTGCATTCAAATGAATTATAAAATTTCATCTGAAGGTATCACACTGCATTGGAAGAAAACAAATTGGCCATTAGATGTGACCCAATAATCATGGCACAATTAAATAATGTGACAGATCACCACATTTCATAAGCCTGAAATATTCATCTCATTCGTCATCATAACCGCTTGGTAAAAGACGTGACAGTTAGCATGTATTCCAACTGCACTTTTTCTGCAGTGTTCTTTGATACTAGCAGCCAAATGTATTAGCATTCATTGGAACGATATCACTTTTTATTAATGTCCAAAGTGTCATCCATCATGAGCACTTTTCATATTATAGGTACTGAAACCTGAATCTGTTTTTCAAGGGAATGTGTGATATTTTTCCATCAACAATCCCCACCACCCCCAATTCATAATGTATACCAGGAAGGTTCAAAGATTCATAGCAAAATTTCCCCCTTGGGGTTTCTCATGAGAAAATTAAAAAGTGCATTGTCTTACTCTAGCTATGTGGGGGTTTCTAACAGTACAAGAGGTGCACAGGTACATTTTCTAGATAAGGGGCTGCACGAGGCTGGTAATGGGGATATTCCCAATATTTTTTTTTGTATTATTAGGCAAGAAGCTTTTGTTTAAAATCTCAAATGGGGAGCTATTGTTTTTGATCAATAACACTTTTCGAAAGTCTAGCAGGATATTTTGGGATGTCAGTCTGGAGGTCTGATTGGCTGTGGACCATTCTGAATAAAAATAAAAGTGATAGAAGGAAGAAAGGACAAAGAGGGAAGAGCTCGAGGTTATCTTGTGGTGTACTGCAAGGTGCTGACATCAGAGGCAGCATTGAGCTGGTATTCTGGGGGCTTTCCTCCTTTTTTTCTCCTGCCTCACTTCCTGGAAGTGATTCAGGTCAGCATTAAAAGGGAGGGGTTGAAAAAAAAAAGCAAGCGCTAGTGAGAGAACAGAGCAAGAGCTTCCTTGTTCATGTTGTGTACAAAGTGAAACTACGGAATTGTTTGGCTGTAATGTAAATAGATATCGTTAATCGAGAGGTTTTGATATTTTCTTATCTGCTGGTTTCACTTTGTGCTTTGCTGTGGGAACGTTTCAAGTTTCAAAGAACATGGTATTCAGAGTGAGTGACTCAGGTTGTTCGCTATGTTGTGTGTCACTTGAACCTGTGAAGATAGATTTCAGGTTCATTTGACAGTTTTGTTTTATGAGAGAAACGTGCACTCTGCTTACTTTTGATCATTTGTGTCAATTTTGTTTTAGGATGAGTGAAGCACAGTACAACATGAACATGTTTGAAAATGAGGTAAGTTATGATCTGTGCAGCACTATGCCATTATCCCGCGTGGTCATACATAATTTAAACAACAATAGATATGTTTTTCCCACTGTAATGCTAAGATCCTCTTCTATCTGCCTAGCTGCTGATGAATCTGTCCTATGACTACATTCCTCCTGTGGACATCAAGAGTGAACCTTACGTTCCTGAAACAGGTGAGACAGCAGAGGAAGGCTCTCGGTAGCAGAGATCATGTTTTTGGTCTTCATCTTTAAGCCTCTTCATCTTCATCGTCATCTCTTTACTTTACAGGATACTACTTTTCTTGCGGTTGTTGCTCTGTCCTTTAATACTTTTTGTTATGACGTTTTGAAATGCTGTGTGGGAATCTCAAAGTAATAGTTACCCTAATAACAGATTTGTATATAATTTTTTACATATTGTATATAATCTTTTCATATGTATACACATATGGTAGCAGAGATTTCTTTTTGTTAGTTTGTTTATTCATCTATATTTTACGGGTGTTTTGGTTATTTATTTATAACTATATTTATCAGCTGCACTGTAGAACATACAAGTATTATGTTACATTTATTTTAGCCCAGTTCCTGATATAACTTTCCTACAGTACACGTTCATCCTCTCTTAGTACCTGTGGCATTAACCTTTTGTGTCTCTGTCGCAGTTCATGGCCCCTACATACAGATCATTGAGGAACCTAAACAGGTAATTCAGACCAACCTCCAAATCACACTAGCCAGTAACTAACAACACTGTTTCATTACGTATTTGTTTTGACTCTGGCCTATGCTCAAGTCATTGCACAAAGACGTAAGTTCTTCTTTTCTCTCATAACGAAAGTACTGTTGTTACATCTTTTTTTTAAAATCAGCAACACGTATGTTTGAATGTATACCTGTTGTTGATCTACATTGATCAGTTCAACTTTGAACTGAGCAGTAGTTCAGGAATGGACTGTTCAGGTATTAGGCTATACGGTCTGTCTGTCTGCTTCGACCCCTGTCAGCACAGAGGAGTTTCCTGAAAGACCTGACTGCTGGAAAGTCCAGGATGTAGAAAGTGACTGTTTCAGTAAATACTTGGCATTATTAAGTGGGGATTATCCACTTAACCCTTTCTCTCTGTGTGTGTGTGTGTGTGTGTGTGCGTGTGTGCGCGTGCAGAGAGGATTCAGATTCCGCTATGAGTGTGAGGGTCCGTCCCACGGAGGTCTTCCAGGGGCCTCGAGTGAAAAAAACAAAAGGACATACCCGACAGTGAAGGTAAGAAAATGTATTCTATACTATGTCATAATGTCTTTAGTGTCACTTGTTATAAGTGTATCCTAAGGTCTTAGGCAGCTGAGTTTAGTCAAAGCATTTTTAGAGCAACAGTGAAATTTCCTTCTTTTAGACTCTCCACCATCAGGGAACAAAATTCACTTGAGCCTCATGACATTCTAAGAGCACAAAGACTCCGCAAAATGCACATTACTTTTCTAGTTTAAATAACTCTCTCTACCTCCTTTCCTTCGTCCCCAGGTGAACAACTACGTGGGCCATGCCAAGGTGGAGGTACAGCTGGTGACCCACACGGACCCTCCTCGCGTGCACGCTCACAGTCTGGTGGGTCGACACTGCACGGAAAACGGCGTGTGTATAATGGACCTGGGCCCTAACGACCTCACAGCATCGTAAGCATCCGACCGCCGTCATTACAGCCTCGTGACAGTCAGACTTTGTTGACCTTTACTTTGCGCTTTGTATTTATTTCGGGATGTTCCCACCTGTTTGGCTCTTGTCCTGTCAAACAACAGATTCAGTAACCTGGGCATCCTTCACGTCACAAAACGAGGAGTCGTGGAAGTCCTGACCAAGAGGCTGAAGGATGAGAAGAGGCGTCAGAAAGGACAGCACTATCACTTTACAGGTACCGTTTCTGTCTCCAAGCCTTTTGTGTGGCCATGCTAAATGAAAGGTATTTAGTGTTTTCTCACTTTTATTTTCCATATATCAAAAAAGACAGTAACTCTCTTGACAAATGTGTGATCCAGAAATATAAAGAGAGATTATTTTGATGCTGTACATTATTTCAATAATATGGCTGTCTTTTATGCTATTTTATGCTATGCAATAAAAACAAATTACCGTTGCCATCAATCATAGTTAGGGCAGACTCAGGCACCTGCGCAACTCAAATATCCCCTCTCCTTCTCCTGGTACCCCAGATGCCGACGAACAAGCGTTACTGAGAGAAGCCAAGGAGCTAGGAAAGGTGACAGACCTGAACATCGTGAGGTTAAAGTTCACGGCGTACCTCCAGGACAGCAACGGGGGCTTCTCGAGGGCCCTAAAACCCGTGGTGTCAAACCCCATTTACGACAGCAGTGAGTCCATGCCAGGGTCTCGTTATATTACAGATGACTGTAACTCTGTGTGTCACTCACTTCTTAGGAGTGGGATGCATTCACTTGTTCCACCAAACGCTGACTTGTTATATTCCTTGTAACTTTTCCTTAACCTGAGTTCGTTATAGTTTACCAATTGTCAAATGAAAGTTAAAAAAAAAAAATTCTGAAACTATTTCTAAATCCTTGAGGAACAACGAAATGACTGCAGTAATGCAAATGACAACCTTCCCTTTTACGTCACAGAGAACGTACAGTTTTGACGGTGTGATTTGTGTTTGGTCTACCGCAGAATCCCCCAATGCGTCAAACCTGAAGATCTCTCGCATGGACAAGACGTGTGGCTCTGTCCTTGGAGGAGATGAGATCTTCCTGCTGTGTGACAAAGTTCAGAAAGGTGAATACACACCCCAATACAAGTAGACTAAGATATTTGAAGTACTTGAAATGTCAATTTAACGTTAACAAGGAAAGGAAAGGAAACAAACTTGTTTTCTTGATTATTTTCTAGACAATTCATGTTCCAATATTTCCATAGTTTCATGTGATATGATGATTTTTCGAAAGAAAAGGTTGATGGATCTCCAGCCATGTTTTCATCAGAATATCTATTATTATCATCTTATTCCAGATGACATTGAGATTCGCTTTTATGAGGGAGATGATGATGGAGGCTGGGAGGCTTATGGGGACTTTTCCCCAACGGACGTCCACAAACAGGTGTGTGCGTGTGTTTTCATCGTGCACTCCGTGACTCATGTGTTACCTGTATTTGCATCATGCAGCTGCTCCGCTAAACATGAAGGGAGAACAAAGCTACAGCATCATCTACAATCACATTCAGGTTTTGCTTCGCTTTGCCCCCTCGTGCAGTACGCCATAGTGTTCAAGACGCCCGCGTACCACAGCGCCGAGATTGAGCGTCCCGTCAACGTCTTCCTGCAGCTGAAGAGGAAGAAGGCAGGGGACTACAGTGACCCTAAGCAGTTCACCTACGTGCCCCAGGTTCAAGGTGAGCTCGAGCATTCATAGATGCTACCAGTAGGAGAGTGAACAACAAATAAACAATGCTGAAGTGGAAATGTTATGTACTGTAAAGTGAAATCTAGAGGCTGAACATTTTTTTATATTGCTAAGCATTTGGTGTTTGTCAGGCGTGTTAGCAATGTCCCTTTGAAATGTTTCAAAGCATTATTATCTTGCTGATAGGTAGTGCCATTAATCTACTGTTTATCGATATGGTTAGCCTATTTAAGCCATTATAAATCCACTTAAAGAACCTCCCTATTGATGATGAGTAGGAATTTCAGTATGAATACATTGTGTTTATGTTCCATAAAACCACAATGACGTATTGGGAGGTTTTAGGGTGCTGAGATTTCGTCTTTGGGGCTTTCCTCTGTAGAAATGCTGCCTGGGGCCATGAGAACGAGCACGCCGCCTACTCACAAAGTGTTAGCGCAAAAAAACAAATGAAAAGTTTTAATGTATGGCATGAGTTTGTAACTGCCTCTTATAATAATAATAATAATAATAATAATAATAATTCATTTTATTTGTATAGCGCTTTTCTAAAACCCAAAGACACCTTTCTTTAGTTTAATCCCTCCCTGGCATTTTATTATTTAATTCTATCTTTCCAACTCCCTCACTTTTCCATCTTCCTCCCCCACCTCCCCCTTTCCTATACTTGTTTACCTCCTTCGATAAGGAGCAAGTCTTTTCTTGCTTTGACTCTCTCTCTCTCTAGAGGAAGGTATAATCAGAATCATAGAAATATAGAATGTAGAATTGGGAACTTACTCCTTGGCTGTCTCTCTCTGTCTCTCTCTCTCTCAGATAAAGAGGAGGTGCAGCGTAAGAAGCAGAAGCCGCTGCCTCACTATGACCAGTGGAGAGGAGGTCCAGGGGCTGGTGCAGGGAGAGGCGGGACTGGGGGCTTTGGAGGAGCAGGAGGGGGAGGAGGAGGAGCAGGTGAGAATTAGACATATCTTCCTTATACTTGTATAAAACTACGTGTCATGTAGGAACCATTATTATTAGGACAATGCTTGTGTAATGGCCATTTTCGTGGTACCATTTATTAAAATCAAATAGAATAGTTTATCTTTACTTTTTATACATTTTTTAAAAACCTACTATCTACCATGACTTATATATGACTAACAGTAAAGCATTTTAAAAAGCAGCCACAATCTCTATTTGTCTCCAGGTTTCCAGTTCAACCAGCAGATAAACGGAGGGCCAGGGTTCTTCGGAGGGGGCTATGGAGGTTTTGGAGGAGGGGGCCTCCAGATGTCTGGCTCTGGCCAACCCAAAGAAGGGGACCAGAAGCAGACGGGAATGGCTACGGGCCCCACAGCAGCCCACGTACAGAGACGGATCCTCCAGATAGGTGAGGCCTCATAGGAGAACTTACTGTCAAACTTACATCATGCAATTGGCTGGTAAGGATCTACTGTAGTTTTTATATTGTAATGGAATTGTTCTTGTTTGTTTGTTTGTTTTGTCTAGTTTGAAAGGGAGTTTCAGGGTTGCATAGGAAAGCAAAATACACAACAGTGCTTATAGAGGACTCTTCTAGCAACTGACAAAAAATAACCATGAGTTTTTTTTTCTTCTAAGGATTCGTGTCTAGACTAAATCCTTTCCTCTCTCTTTCTCTCTCTCTCTCTCTCTCTGTGTGTGTGTGTGTGTGTGTGTGTGTGTGTGTGTGTAGCTGCCAGCCTCCAGAACAAAGCCACCCAGACTGCCAGACAGACAGCAGGGGCTCTCCTTCAGTACTGCAGCACGGGGGACGTCCGGGTTCTGCTGGCCATGCAGAGACACCTGTGTGGGGTCCAGGACGACAACGGGGACACGTAAGACCATCTCCCTGTGTCTCTCTCTCATTCTGACTCTCTCTCATTCTCCCTGTGTCTCTCTCTCATTCTGACTCTCTCTCACTCTCCCTGTGTCTCTCTCTCATTCTGACTCTCTCTCATTCTCCCTGTGTCTCTCTCTCATTCTGACTCTCTCTCATTCTCCCTGTGTCTCTCTCTCATTCTGACTCTCTCATTCTCCCTGTGTCTCTCTCTCATTCTCCCTGTGTCTCTCTCTCATTCTGACTCTCTCATTCTCCCTGTTTCTCTCATTCTGACTTACTCTCCCTGTGTCTCTCTCTCATTTCTACTTTCTCCCTCTCCCTGTGTCTCTCTCTCGTTCTGACTCTCTCACTCGGACTCTTTCGCTCTCCCTCAGTCTCTCGCTCACTGACTCTCTCTCTGACGCTCTCTCTCTCTTTGACTATCTCTGACTCTCTTTCTCTTTGTCTTTCTCTTTGACTCTGACTCACTCGCTCATTTCGCTCAGCCTTTCTCTCTCTCTCTCTCTCACTTAAACATAAACCTATTTGTCTCAAATGGTTGGCGTGTTTAATTGCAGAATACAATACTTAGCTTAGCAACTATGTCAATTTGTATGGTAGTATTTGGAAGACAAAACATAGTAAACAATTAGTATCTCATCTAGAGTGATTTTACCATTGTTAAAGTTGTGTGTATTGCACGTTTTCAAAGGAATCCATAATTAGTGATTGATCAGTGTTGGTGTAACATTAATCCTTTGTCTTTCTCTGACAGTCCTTTGCACCTGGCCATCATTCACCAGCAGACAGGAGTCACTCAGCAGCTGGTCCACACTCTGCTCTGCAGCCAGCAACACACAGTGCTGAACACAGCCAACTACCTCCGACAGGTAACTAGTCATGCCTTAGCATAGCAAACCACCTCCGACAGGTAACTAGTCAAATCGTAGCATAGCAAACCAGTTCCGACAGGTAACTAGTCAAACCTTAGCATAGCAAACCACCTCCTACAGGT
>JAVQIZ010058436.1:0-32824 GCA_036023535.2 Galaxias brevipinnis
CCCATCGAAACATTGGGGAAAGTACAGATTGTTAACAGTATTTCATAATCAAATGCCTCAGTATGAAAATCTATGAAAATCAATATGGCGCTTTGGGCAAGTCAATGCAAAACCACAGAAAGAGGCCAAATATAACATGTACAGCGTAAGTACTGAACACGTCACCATTTTTCTCTGTAAAAATATTTCTAAAGGTGCTATTGACATGAAGTTTTCGGTAACAACCCATGCAATCCACACATGCAACCCACACATGCAAAGAAACCAAAACAAATAAGTTATGAAATTAAGTTATGTGTAAAAAATTTAATGACATAGGGAAAACGTATTGAACACATGACGAAAGGGAGGTGCAAAAAGGCATGGAAAGCCAAGACACCAGCTGAAATATATTAGTAATTAGAAAGCAATCCTGCCCCTTGTCAGTGCAAATTAATATCAGCTGGTTCAGTCCCAATTGATGGCCTATAAAAATGTCTCTTATTACGAAGGTGTCATGCAAGTAGCATCTCATGATGGGTAAAAGAGACATGCTTGAGAAGAATCTGCTGCCATCTACCAGGATGATGAAGATGAAACGAGGGTGGACATTTCAGCAAGACATCAATCCCAACACACAGCCAAGGAAACTCTCAATTGGTTTCAGAGAAAGAAAATAAAGCTGCTAGAATGGCCCAGTCAATCACCTGACTTGAATCCAACAGAAAATCTATGGAAAGAACAAAAGATCAGAGTTCATAGAAGAGGCCCATGGAACCTTCAAGATTTGAAGACTGTGTGGAAGAATGGGCCAAAATCACACCTGAGCAATGCATGCGACTAGTTTCTCCATACAGGAGGCGTCTTGAAGCTGTCATTACCAACAAAGGCTTTTGTACGAAGTATTAAATACATTTCAGTAAGCGTGTTCAATACTTTTTCCCTGTGTCATTCCATTTTATAAAATTTCATGTCAATAGCACCTTTAGAAATATATTTACTGAGAAATTGTGACGTGTTCAATACTTATTTTACCAGCTGTATATGTAATCAAATTAACAACCAGCTGGTTAAAAATATTGAACATTGGCTGTATGTACTTAATTAACTATAAAGTCTACCAAACAACACTGGCAGATAAATATGAAAACAAATACAGACTCACAGTAGGTTTACTCCACTGTGTTCTATGCTTCAATAGGGTGGTCAGGCATCACACGGACAGAGGCCAGTGGCTGTGGCAAAGCAACAACGCGCAGCCTGTGGCATGCTGCCACAACTCCCTCTCCTACTGGCTCGTGTGTATGTGTGTTGTGAAACAGAGCAGGTTTCTGTGAGAACAGTTTGCACCTCTTACAGTGGCTCCATCCAAATCCATTCCATGCCAACTTGGTTGAGACAGAGAGTGCCTTTCTTCTATGAATCGCACAGTACTTTTAGCCACCAGTCACACTCGGGGCTAGTTGGAAAGTTCCCCCAGCTTTTACATCGAGCATATCCCATATAGGAAACCCCAATGTTAAATAAGACATGCAAACAACTAACCCAAATACAAAATTTAAATAGATTTGGGACGGAACAATTCCAAATGACTAGACTGCGCACAGCCTGATGTATCAAACATGATCCCAACCAGAGACATACTGGTCACTGGTCAGGACTGTGCATTTGCATAGATTGTTTTGGAGAAACAAAAAGAAGATACGTTAGTAAGAGAGTGAAAGGCTTGGGAACTTGAGAGCTCATTTTGTGGAGTAAAGATTCCATCGTTGAAAGGGAAAATAAAATCGGTTTTGACTTTTTGACTGGTGCCTGGGATTGTTAATTTGTAATTTGCACTGGCCCAGGAGCAACCCCCCTCTTCCTCCTCCACACACAAGTCCTCTTCTAACACCAGAATCCATTTAGGCCTACAGACATAGTTCTCTCCCCATTAATTATCTTCTAAGCTAATTTAGTCCCAGGCCTTTTGTGCACACAACTCCTTCCTCCTTCTGAATCTTCCAGAGCCGAATAAACATCAGCTCTCCGGCCCCACCCCGCCTATTCCTTGCTCTAGCACAATCTGGCAGCATGTCTCCTTTAGTCCTTTCAGGCCTTAATCCCTCTGTATGTACACTCAATTACTAGGAAGCCATGTAACATACCATACCCATTTACCAGCAGAAGAAATAGTGGCACTTTGAATGGTCACGAGCAGCGATAGGTTGGGGTTTTAAAATAATTAGAGGGACCACCAGTGGCTAACTCATGTGGAGTTCAACACAAGCATTTCCCAGGCAAAACTGACAGCGCTTCTCAAGTTTATTTCTGAGAAGCTACAGGATGAGTAATGCTTTCCAGACAAGATGGATGAGAAGACTTCGCCAGAACAAGACATGAGAATCTGTGCCAGAAGTGTCCTTTAAGGCTTTCTTTTTATAAAAGATATACACGCCACCGTTCATTACATTGGGGGTAGAAATACATCTATTTCGATACAATTATAACGTACCGTAACGTACACTAAATATTTTCAAGAAGCTTGCCTAAAAACTGGTTTCAATGCAAACATTGAAGCTTGCTTTTTGCTCGGAGAAAGTACTTCTATATTGAAGTGTATACTTTACTTATACTTACGTATAACACTAACAGTTAGTGTAACAGGTATGAAGAAAGCTAGCAAGCTAACTAAGGTTAGAGAGAAAATAAGTATAATAACGTTGTAACAATATTACTATTATTGTCAATGAGCACTATGGTCAAAAGACATAATGTAACATTGCTTCATTGATATAAGCTTGCACGTTATATTACATTATTTAAAAGCAACAGAAACCTACCACTGTAACGCTAGGTTGCAACCTAGACTAACAATATCGCTACAAACACAGCTCTGCAATTTTCCTCTACTAGCCCTGGCCCCTGGCTGCTCGACTGAACCTTCCCGGCCGGGGTTTGGTGGCTTGCCTGACACAAACCTCGTGGAACGCGTTGAAAAATCCGTAGACTCACAGTGGCGATTCAATTTATATAACAAGCTAGTAAACTAAAAAACACACATACAATTAGCTAACTTTTGCTAGATAGTTTAAGTTACCACTAGCTAATTGTTAGCACCCACCCAATTTAAAAGGGTGGATGGATTAGCGGTTCAGTTAGCGGGATGGAAAACAGTTACCTTTCTTTCATGAAGTGCTTTATTCGGAATATGGCTTTCTCGTCTATCTTCCTGAGGAAGGTTTTCAACCTCTCTCTCTTGTTTTCGAGCATTCTTTCTCCTTCCGCCCGTGTTCGAGGTTGCCTCGATACGTTGCTCCACGCTGGCTCTTACTAGGAATTTGTTTAGCTTATGCTTTCTCCTTCGACTCCATCTATGCTGATTTAGAAAATGAGGTTAAATCAGACCAAGCGTACCAACCAATGAGAGCCGGATACTATCAGAAAAAGATAGTCATGTCAGACTAGCCCTCCAACCAGAGCGTGGTACTGCGCCACTCTTGTCCATCCCATTGCCTTATATGGAACACGATTCGTGCGTACTTGTTTCGTTATCCCAGCGAGGGTGGGGTTCACCGTTGATATTGTCGACATTATGATTATGAATGGTTTACAGGTAATGTTTGAACCAAAAAAAATCCAATGCAACATATTAATGTAAGTAATTGTCTGACACATTGCACTATAAAATGAATAGGCAGTACGACGGTATATTAAGCTAATTCGTAATTTATTTGATATAAGCAGAATGGTGTTGGTCAAGATGCTCTTTTTTGTTTTATATTAGATGATCCCATAACTCATAATGAAGCAAACAACCATGTCATGTTCAGATGAATGGAAATCAAACGCGACTCACACACAGAATCACAGATAGCTCGCCCTTTTCTGCCCATTCTCGTTAGTGGTAGCCCATACCAGTAGTCACATGGTCCCGTTCCTCACTGTACAGAGCCAACAACTGTAGGTCAGAGGCGAATAGTCGTGACACGCGCACGCCCTACAATATATCATTGAGCAAGCTTGTAGCCGTAAGGTTAAGTCACATTACAGTCAGATGAGATTACTAGGAGGCCCACATTCTTATTCAAAATACATCATGGTCTTTTCAGAATGTTCTAAAAAAAGTAAGTTGAATTACCTCACACTATAAAAAACGGATTACTTGTACATAGGGGATGGCCTTATCAATAAACATGATTTTCAAATGTAACTGCCCAACTGACTCATAAGTAGAGTTTTTTATGTGGAAGACTGATTAAAATTGGTCACCATGTCCGCTTGCTTGGCTCATATGACTATATTTAGGGGCCGCCTCGCCACATAGAGAACAGAGGAGTTATTGTAACTCCACATGACAGAGCAAGCACGCCACCACCCTCTCACAATCTGGACCGCCTGCCTTCAACTGTTGTTGGCTGAATTTCTATAAAAGGTCCATCTTTGAAAGATGCTAAAATATTGCCAACAGCAGCAATTGCACAATGGAAATAATATGACATCATGTGTATGCATATAATACAATATGCACAGTGCATAGATAAATCAAATAGTCTTGATACATTAAACTTGCAACACTTGTAATTTCCTTGAATATTTTGTTTTACATAGTACTGAAATTCAACTATAGGGTGTGTAACCAACACATATTGATCATCTGAGGGAAAACATTTCTTGACAGAAGATCAATATTGACATTGAATTAATTCAGAAAACATGCCACTACTTATCACCCAATCACGGAGGAGAGGCAACATACCAGGTGTATTTAAACTGTTCATTACATAAGACAAAAATCCATATGTTCTAAAGACTAAGGATAGTGCTGTTTTGGCGCAGTTTATCAACACTGTATTTCAAGGAAAACAGGCTATTGTCCTTAGTGTCTGTTTTTTATCTCTTCGTTATCAGTACATTGTGTAATGAACTTGTGTATAAAAACACCTTAGTATGTGGCTGTAAATTCACACATGCAAATATACACATGGTATAAGGCAACATGCTAGTCTCATATTTCTGATATAACATTGTGTTTCATCAGTATCTTTTTGATTAAAATTATATAGAGTGACGCTCATTTGTGTTATCCACAATGAATAAGACTAATTACAGACAGTCCATGACAAATTAAAAGATTTAAATCAAAATACATGTGCTCTACTTTTACTGCTGACCTACTAATGTTTGTCTACTATTAGCATCCTGTAACAAAGGCACAAAGACTTGCTGGTGACTCAACTCTGAAGTGAGTCATCCATTTGTCAGGCTAAACGGTCTTCTTGTGTCTCCCTAGGCTGTCTTTGGGGTCAAACAGGCCAACGAACAGCAGAGGATCCACCCCATCTTCCTTTATCCATCTTTATTAACAAAGACAGAGGGACTTCTTTTTAAGCCTGGAGTATCACCTTCCTTCCAACACTAGGTCACTGTATTTGGTCATCCACTACTAGGCACAAAAATTGGGATCCAGTCTGTGGACATTCTAGAAATGTATACAAATGGCAAATATCACCTTTAGATTAAAGTGTGTAGAGTTCCCCTACCAACTTTTTAGGCTAATTTGAGGTATTAATGGTGGATGGGGTCTTCAAGGTGTTGACACCTTACCTGATGTGTTTGATACTATCACAGAGCTCTGTGGCTCATATATCACTTATGTTCTGCTCCATTTACAGGGTGTTAGGTTTCTAGCTGGCAGGATCCAAGCAGCAGGCCTCCTTGGGCTGCTGTTACCTAGCTACTGTCATTACTAATTCATAGCACCCTAGGCCCCAAACTCTGGGTTACTTGGTGGTTTGGTTGGCTAGGTGAGGGTAAGGTCTCTCTCTCTCTCTCCTTCTGGCAAGCTAATGCAGCACACAGCAGGGGCTCCTGGAGAAAGTCGACGCCATAGCTCGGGGCCAATGCAGAACGGGGAGGACATGTGCCCGGAAGAGTCCAAGACGACGGTAGGGGCAACAGAGGAGGAGACTGCCCAGAGCCATGGAGGTGTGTTGCCCTCAGCCCCTCCACTGCCCCCGTCGTCACCGCCTCCGCCTGGGCCGCCAGAGTACCCGAGACCCAGGCTGGTGTTCCACACCCAGTTGGCCCATGGAAGCCCAACAGGCCGCATCCATGGATTCACTAACGTCAAGGAGCTGTATGCCAAGATTGCTGAGGTGTTTAATATCTCCCCCTCTGAGGTATGGAGAGCTTGGCTTTTCATTGACTGTTACTTTACTGAATAGGTTTCAAATAACAATTGATACCATGTTTATCTTTTCCAATTAACGACAGAGATGGAAACAACCTGACAGACGTTAAGAACGCAATAACTCTGTTCATATCCACACCACATGATATAGTCACTGGTTCATTTTCTTATCTGAAGTGCCTGTGGCTGAAAGTGTCTGCTGATCTAGAAAGTTTAAAGACTATCTCTAATAGCGTCATAGAAGGCAGCGGGATAAGACGGTGTGCCCTTGAGAGAACCCTTACCTTGCCGGTCAGATGACCATTTAGCAGGTCAGGGCTAGCCCCAGTGCCACCTGTGTCGACTTCCATGCAACTAGGGATGGCAGCCACAAGGCCATCCGGGGTAGAGGATAGGAGGATACTGTGTGCAAGGCTATTGGTACAGTGTGCCAAGTATGCTGTCCATCTATCTGACATTCTGTCTGTCTGCAATTCATAGTCTTATGAAGCCATTGTAAGGCATACATTATGGATACTTATATTGGCCCCTTCACATGAATAATTATATCATCAAGTTGGACACAGGTAAAAACTTTGGCATTGCATAATAGGTTGTAAATTAATTAATCATTTGCTTTAAAATGGTCAATAGATATAGTTGTTCCAAAGACATTGTAAGATTTCATCGACTTGCATAACTGACATTGGCAGTATCTGTTTATCTGATGTTGTGGAGGCCACAGCGGAGATTGCTGTGTGTAAGCTCATATCATATCAGCTAACTACTGTTCAGCAGACAGTCAGATCTCAAGGTTTACAACCAGGGTTGAGCCTCGACCTGAATAGGGAAAGAGTATCTGTACTATAGGCTTGACCTTGACCGCTTCCTGTTTTAACCAATAAGTTAACTTTAAAGGATGTTACTGTTTACTGCATTGTTTGCATGTTGACATGCATATTATTTTCTTTGTCATGCACGTTTACCAGTCTTTATCAATGGACCAGAACATGATTTTACTGTTGGCCTTTAGATGGGTTTGGAAGGCCGATCTGATTGGTAAGATCAGATACAGATCAGGTACTCCAGTCAAACAGGCTTTATACAGTAATTTAATCAATATAAACAATGGCAATGCTAAGATAATAAATATGATACAAAACTATGTCTGGAAAGCATAACAATGCTACACTCATTTTCTAGAGCGGTCACAGCCCTGGAACCATTAACCAGAAAAAGAAAACTTTTATTAAACCAGGTTTTCCATTGAGATTGAAGTCTCTTTTGCAAGACAGACCTGGCCAAAATGGCATCAAGACATAGAACATAAAGTTACATACTTTACACTTTATACTTTAAAGTTACATAGTACAAATAGTATACAAAATTGTCTTCCTAAAAAATTAAAATAGTTTCCTCTCACCTTCTAAAACATAAACAGTTATTAAAAGACTCAATTTCAAAACCTTTGACCTGTTGCAGAAGCTTAAGGGAATTCTGCAGAGCATTCCAAGTAGAAAGGCCCCCATACATAAAGGCCATTTTACTCATCCTGGTCTGTGCCAAAGGTACGGGTAATAAACACGTATCCTGTGAACTTATGGGGAAAAAAATCCCCATACTTTCAAAAGAGATGAGGGTACATAAGTAATACTGTAGCAGGCCTAAAAGTGCCTTATACATAAACATGTCACAATGAGTTAGTATTTGAGGTTGTCAAGGCAAGTAATTGAAAGTACAGGTTACAGTGATGAGTGAGTGGTTTGCTATTTGTAATATATCTCAGTACAGTGTGATGAACAGTGTCTATCTTACGTAGGCATTGATAAGATGCACACATTAAATCACCATTGTCCAGTAGCCGAGAGGCATGAACGTTGCAATAACTAGTCGCTTTCTAGCTTCATTAGCCAAACAAGACTTGTTTCTAAAATAAAAAAAATGTCAGCTTTAGTTTCTGTACATGATTCAGAATATGTGGTTTAAACGTGAGGCAGTTGTCAATTAAGATTCCTAGATATTTATATGATGATATTTATATTAACTGGAATAGATCACAAAATGGCCACAAAGCCATTGCTACATGCCTTTTACAACACTGCCCTCTGCTGTTTGCATTTTAGACAACACAATGTAAAGGGGATATAGTGTGAGCGAAAACAAAGTGCTTACATGTTTTGCCAAAATAGTTTTTGTAAACTTGCACTTAACGATATTCCTCTGCCTCCAGATTTTGTTCTGCACTCTGAACTCCCACAAGGTGGACATGCAGAAGCTGCTGGGAGGGCAGATAGGGCTGGAGGACTTCATCTTTGCCCATGTGAGAGGAGAGACCAAAGAGGTGGAGGTCACCAAGACCGAGGACGCCCTGGGACTGACCATCACAGACAACGGAGCTGGATATGCTTTTATCAAGGTGAATGAACTCAACACTAACTGAGTTTATTAAGTGTAATGCTGTTGTTATGTGGACAAGTCATTGCTTTCCCGACCTACTTACAGTTCCAAATATGTTTCAAATAAAGGGGATCAGTGTATGATGGATTTTAACTCTGGAAAGCCTTACACCTGTTGGCCATCAGTACAAATAATAACCCTTAATGGTACAGCGAAAATACTTTATGATTAAAAGTAAACACTTGAATCTGGAAAATAGATTGATAGAATTATTTATAACTTTTATTCAGTACTTCCTATAGGCATTGTTGGAAACAAATACAGCTTTAAGACTTTATCTCTACAAGCTTTGTCTACCTGGATTTGGGCAGCTTCTTCCACTCCTCCTGGCAAATCCTCTTAACCTCACAGATTGAATGGGGAGGGTTTGTGAACTGCCAGGACCTTTCTGTATTTCACATAATTTATCACTATTTCAATTCTGACCAACCTTGCCGTTCCTGCTAAGCAGCCCCACCATTTGCCCAAAAGCCATTTACTTGGATGGATGGAATAACTATGATATTGGATGGAATTGAGCTTTTAGGAGGTTTTTGAAACCCTTTTCTGATTTAGTTATAATGGGTTAATGTGTGTCAAGTGATGGTCCACCCACAATGTCATTTTAAATTAAGTATTTAACACAATAAAGTAAATTAAGCGTGCAAATAGTACCTCGTACTTTCTGAAATGCACTGTATATCCGACTCACCGTGGTTCGAAAAGATCTTCTCTCTAGTACCCTTACTGTTATTCTTACATTCCTTTTCTAGAGGATAAAAGAAGGAAGCACCATTGACCAGCTGAAGTCGGTATGTGTTGGAGACCACATTGAGGCTATCAATGACCAGAGCATTGTTGGGTGTCGACATTATGAGGTGGCCAAGATGCTCAAAGAACAACCCAGAGGAATCCCCTTCACGCTTCGATTAGTGGAGCCCAAGAAAGCTTTTGGTGAGGCCAAAGTTCTTTTCCAACGGAAACCTACACTCTAGTGTATGAAGTAAGGAAAGTAAAAAATAGCAATTGAATAAGGACTCTGTGGGACTAAAGCTCTTGTTCAGACAGACTAAAGTCAATCAGGTAAGGAAATAGCATCCTCATCTGGTAGGGGAGTAGAACTACAACCCCGCTAGTCTAGTGTAAAGGAGGTATTAGATTGTGGTCTTCCCAGAATCTAAAATTACACACCCACTTACTGCTGGCCACTCCTATTGTAATATTAACACTGAGGTGATGGATATGAGTTTGTCACCAGGAAGGAAGTCAGCATTCTCCTCCAAACCAATGGTAGAAATAACGTCTTCTGACTGGATATGAAACCGAGGTGGGGTGCTGCTAACGCCATTGCACATAATTTGATCTCCCTTATCACGAGGAAACTAGCCCTCTACAATGTTCCTTGACTTCCTGAGAATAATATTGTTCCCAGTGACTCGGTTCATAATATAGAACTAACATTATCTAGTTGCCAACAACATAGACATTTTATTCCTTGGAATGTTTACAAAGACTGACACAGCAATTACCATGAAGAAGTAATGTACTGCACTAATGTTTCTTTCAGACCTTTCAGGAAATTCTTAAAGCTTTACAAATCTCTCCATGTGAGGGTTTATTTTGACTTATATTTGACATATATTAAATGGAGTTCAGCCAAGTGATCATAGATTAGAGCTCCCGGATCTTAGCTGACTTACTTTCAGCACGTACTGATTGATCCTTGACATTAGCTGATTGAATATTGTGAGTGGATTACATTTCAGGCGCTAAATGTGTAATTACATTCCTGACTGCCCACAACGTCTCAGAAACAAAGAGTGTGACAACCAGTCTGTACTGAGGCACTGAATGGAAGCAAAATTACATATCTAAACTAAATAATAATAATAAAATATATAATAAAGTATGTTCTTGTATATTCAATTCAAGTATCCTATTTCCAACATGAATCATCATACCATAGATTTCACGTTTTGATTTAAGTTAATCAAATAAAAAATGTAATGGCATTAGCCTTTCCAAGTAAACACCAACAGGTCAGAATTGGGTTTATTTAATTGAACGAAACTTATCAAGAAACACAAGCACAAGAGGAAACTGAGTCAACAACTCCCCGTTTCACGTACTCCAGAAGTTCCTTTTTTCATTTCCCGAACAGACACATTATAATTATACTCTTGAGGAAGTTGAAATCTTAACCATCTCAACCAAATGGAAATGCTACTGTCATAGCTGCCGTTTGCGTTGTCCCAACAATGTGCGCATGACCACTTTTATCAAGCCTTAGCTTATTAAAATATTATCTAGGTGTATGTATTGATGCGTGGAATTGTTTTTCTACCTTTCCTATATGTTTGTGTGTGTGAGGTAGACATGATTGGCATGAGGACCAGAGCGCCTAAGTCCAGTGAGGGTAAGATGGTGAATGGGAAGGAGACGTTGCGGCTGCGCTCCAAAGGGGCTGCTACTGTTCAGGAAGTGGTGAGTTTCACACGCTCTGCTGGCGAATGACCGGCCGCACAGCCACTCTTCTAAGTCGTTGACCACATGAACTTCAAAAGACACCCACACAAATAACATGGATATTGTTGGATGGATTGACACTGTGACACCAATAAAATTGGCATAAACACACATAGATATGTACAGTTTAAATGCAAGATGACACGCAAGCTAAGTAACACATTCACACAAACACAGTCAGCACACCTTTCAACTCCCACCCTTTATGACTTTATCACTGTTAACTCCTCTAATAGCCAAAAGAACAGTCCATTCCAAGTCCCAGTTGTTGCTCTGCTCAACGTCATTATATTACCATATATCATAGCCATTTAAATTGGTATTTCAATGTAGAAAGCTTGACTCTTCATTGTGCACAATTGTTTACACCGCAAAATAGCTGCCAAAGCTGGATGACTTCAGTGTGCTGTTTTGAGAGTGGTTTATCGTGAGACTTGCGAGTTTCTTGTTAATTTATAAGATGTATGAGGGCAAATGTTGTGCAATAAGGGGTGGGACATTCGGGCAAATGATGCTGACACTAATCATAAAAAAAATTTGATCCACTGAGTTCCAAGGGCAAAGTTGTCCGACACAAATCATTACAGCATGGGAACTCAGTGAGCTTGCAACTTGTGTTTGTTTATGATGGGTGGGGGCCAGTGCTGAATAACAGAGGTGCAGGACAGGCTTGTGATTGACGTCAACACAAAACATTGCAGAGTGTTATCCCAGTTTTCTCCATATCAGGATTGATGCTGTGAATTCCAGTAAATATTCATACTGTATGATGTAAACATACTATTCTCCAAACAGCCCAATGAGTTTGAGGAGAGGGCTACCAAGAAAGTGGATGATCTACTGGAGAGCTACATGGGCATCAGAGATGTAGAACTAGGTAAGTTCACCTAATAGTAGAAATGTAGTTTGTTTGTTTTATGTGTAGAACTTTCAAGAGAAGGTTTACATCTTTGAGATATTTTTGTCCCAACGTCGTCATATCCTACAATGTTTCCCTAAATGCAATGATATATTTACTGTAAGACAATGTTTATATTAAAGATCACAAGGCACAGTTCCATGGCCCTTTTAGTTGTTAGTCTTAGTAAAGTAAATCAGGAGGATTATGAAGCAGATTTTAGGACATCACAGGTCTTATTGTTTACCTGAAATGCTGACCCCTGGCAAAAGAAGGTATGCCCATGTAAGGAATTGACGCTTAGATATGATTATTAAAGGGACACTGCTTCTTAAAGATTACATACCAAAGACATGAGAACATAATTTACTATTGTTTTCATTTTCATGAAGAAACAGTACTGGCTAAAACTTTAAAGTGAATGTGTGGATAGGCTACTGTACATTTATTTATGGTGTTGTTTGTTGACATATTCTCCTTTTGAAATTAAGATATTTCAGATTATTAAGGGTTGTACTGACCCTGACAGCTTTCCAGAGGAAAAGGTACTCTGGAGCCTTGCTAGATTGCAGGAAATAGCTGCACAGTTACCATCTGGGAAACATTGCTTAGATTTATGGAAGTCTGTTCCCCATCAGGCCAAATGGGACATTTCTGTTGCATTGGGTTCAGTACTTCATGTTTCATTAGGCGCTAGTGAGTAAACCATAATAAATATAACCATTAGGTTAGTAACCAAGGTTCAGATAGTGACCATTGATGTTTTCATCTTTTCTTTCAGCAACCACCATAGTGGAGGCCGGTAAAGACAAAAAGAACCCTGATGACTTTGCTCAGGCACTAGATTCTGTTCTGGGAGACTTTGCATTCCCAGACGTGTTCTTGTTTGAGGTATGGGGAGCTATTTCAGATTCCAAGAATGGCAGAATGTAGAGATATTCATCTGAAATGTTCTGTTAACAAAATCACCAGGTTATTTCTTACTTAGGTGAAAACTATATGTATGCGATATTCCTTAACATCTTGTGTCTAGTTGAAAGCAGAATTACCCTTATCCCATATTAATATTTTAAGGGCCTTAAACAACATTATGTCTTCCATTGATGTACAATCATAAGCATGTGCTCCAGATACACATAGTTTCGCAATCTCCAGCATGAAACAGAGAGAGAGAGAGAGAGAGAGAGAGAGAGAGAGAGAGAGATGACAGAAAACATCTAGTGTTATTAACGCTGGGTCATATTGCAGTTGACCTTACATAGGGACGAAACTTTGCAGTCAAGCAGTTAATAGAAATTAATAATTTGAGGAAGACATACCTCAAATAACTAGATGTCTATGTACATTTCTGTGATGGTTGGAAACCCTAGGGAGTAATGACTAAATGTGTTGTTACATAGCGCATGTTTGAATTCCCACGAGTTATGTATATGCCTACGTGGCAGACGTTGTTGCGTTTCTCTACTAAAGTAAAAAAATTATAAAGAAAAACACTCCCTTAATTTATCACAGTGAAGAAACTAGACCCACATTCCTCTTTCAGGAAGTGGTACATGAATATTAAAGGAAATAAAACAAACTACTATTCAAAGATCAATGCATATTGTTTCAAACAATTATACAAGCTCTTTGATTTTGATTTCAGTGTCATTTAATCTTGTTTTCAACTTAAAGGGGAAGATCTTTGAAGTCTTTCTCATTTGTGATCAAAATAAAAAATAAAATCTTCATCTTAACACTTTTTTATGATGTTGTAGTGTAAATAAAGGTTGTTGGCATTTATGTGACAAAGAGAAATAGCAGTTTTGAATAACAGCTGCATAAAATAATTTTTTTATTTGTTGTGTTCGTGTGTATTTATCAAAATCACTGAGTCCTACAGTGATTATAGCTGTATATGAATAGACATAAATATTGTGTATTATTGTATTTCACTTTAATTTCTTATTTATTTAGACTTTCACGGACACCTGAAAATATATGGTCACATGTAACCTCTTGCATTATATGTTTAATAAAATAAAAGTAAACAGATAAATCCAAATAATGCCTCAAGCAACTTTTCCTTATTCGTTTCATGCTTTATTTTGAATAAAAACACATTCCATTACACAAATATACACCTCACATATACAATCCAGAATTAACAACAGAAAAGGACAAAATATCTGACAGACACATATGATGAGCAAATTTCAAGACACGTGAACATATACCATTTTGATTTCAGATGTGTAGTTTACTTTGGTTTAACTGTTGGTGCAAAGCATATTCCCTCTCTCAATTATATCCTGGGAAGGAATGCTAATACTATTTAGAAGTAATACACACACTCTATTTAATATTAACACGCCATTAGGTGTAATATAAGTTAAAGCAACTATAGGCAACTTTTTTATATTGACGTATAATCAATAAATTTCTTCTGATAGCACATTGTAATGAGAATGAAAAAATCTCAGTTCAGATCAGTCCTCTTGAAGTCTCAATATTTAACATTCATTTTGTCTGCCACCAGGTACGTTCTCCTGAGAAACTAGCGAATTGCTTTCTGGCACAATGAAGCACGTCACTAAAACAGGAAGAGGTGCCCATACTTGGACTATAGTCGTTAATTGTGCTAGCGATTTGCAGTGACCATGAGCACCCTGCACGGTCGTCTTTGCAACAGTTAGGGAAAATATTTACACCAAGCTAGGGGTCGCCAAAATCACCTACTATAGGAAACTGCCTTCGGCAGCTTTAAGTTGTAGGGTATGAAGAATTGTGCTAATCTTAGAGTAACAAACCCATCTGCACAATCCCCATGCGCTAAAACACACAGCCTTATTGTCTTTGGAGAGAGAGCTAATTGGCTGGATTGTAACTGGTCCAGGACCAGAAAGCTACTTGGCATTGGTTCAGTGGTGAGGAGCCCAGCATGACTTTGCACAGTGTTAGTGATCCACTCCAGATGCTGCTGTCAAGGGCTGCTTACATCTCTTACTTTTTCTTTTAACGAGCTCAGTATCTGCACAGCATCGGCACATTGGCCTGTTAGAGAATTTTGGATCGCTAGTTGCAATAGTAAAGGCATAGTTGTCCTTTAAATAAATGTTAATTTGATCCAATCCCCATTTATGAATAGTATTAGGGAATATTGGAGAAGATATAATGGAAAAAACTACAGCAGCTACTTCTGTCCTTATGTGGCTGTAATATCTTGAAGAAAGTGCTAACACAAACCATCAACCAAAAGTCCAACATCACATCACCTAAGATGGCACATTTTCAAACCCCCGACAATGCTAAACAATCAGGTTGAAGGCTTCAAGTCAGAAGAGGAAGACTCGCCCGTTTTCTCAGGTCGTCCCTCTCGGTCCTGGCCCAGGCTGCCGGCCAGCGACGCCCTGGTGAACCTGCGCAGGGTCCCACTGAACGAGGGGTACAGGCTCATGATGGAGCCCCGGGACCAATCCAGGCGGGGGTAGATGCGCTGGAGCACAGCCCGGCGGAACAGAATGTAGACCCAGGGGTCTAGGATCTGGTTCCAGGTGGCGAAGCGGAGCCACAGCAGCAGGTAGCGGATCTGGAGGGGGCTCCCAGACAGTACAGTCTGTGCAATAAATGCCTGCCAGGGGATGGAGGGGAAGTAAGGATGGAGGGACAGACAAAAGGGAAATCCATAGAAACATAAAAGAAAAAGAGAAAGGAAAACACATTTGAAGACAGGTAGAAAGAAGAAAAATGAAAAAAGGTGGCATGATTAAGGCTGGAAGATGTACCTGTAGTCCATACATACTCAAATAGGAGTTCAAGCTCCCCCTCGCATAACACACACACACACACACACGCACACACACACACACACACACACAAACTCTCTCATACATTAGAAAGGAGCAGATGTCTGTGTTAGGGTTCACCAAGGGAGTACAAGGCTGGGCTAATTTGGCCTGGGCCTCTGATACTAGCCTTAGCATCAGAGCAATCACTCTCTCCTCAGTTATAGCCACGGGTGTAGAGCTCCGCTTACTGCAGGCCTGTTAGTGGGACGTTCTCCAACCGGAAGTACACATGCTAACAAGGTCCTCTAGGAATGATGGGAAGTGCTATTGATTTGTTTCTTTTAAATGTGTCTCATGAATCATACTGTTAACGGGTCATTGGAGAGGGCCACTTAACAGGGGGGCAGACAGCCAGTCACAGGTCAAATGCACACATTGATTTAGTTTACATGTGGCTGTCACCCTAAATTCATGCTGCTGTGTGGTAGACATTCAATGCGTGAAATGTCTCTTGTGCTGAAAAGCTGCCGTTAGTGGTCAAAGTATATGCATGGCAGAAAAAAAACACTCAAAGATGGACAAAATGGGATGGATGGACGGTGCATGCGCCAAGATAAAACGTTTTTGGAAAATGCAGATGCAGGAATCCGTGAGCTAGGAATGAGCTAGGAATGACCAAATGTCCATTAAACAGACACTTTTGCAGTTTGCAGGCGGGCCAACCAAAGCCTAAAGAGATGAGGGGGGTTTGCACGGTAACAGCTGGCGCTATGATCTTCATGATCGTTGTCTACTCGCCTTAGCCTGGACTCTTGGCATATGATATATATCCAGGGGTCCCATGTCTGATTGCAGGAGGCCATTCGCACGGAGAATAACATGATGTAGGGGTCTGCAGGCATAGCGGTCACAGCACTCTTCATTATATAGATCTGCGGTGCCCAAAACATGTAATCATGGTTCACCTTTCCGATTCATAATTCCTGACATACTGTCCTATTAGTTTATCTGGATTCAAATCATTTACAGTACATGCTGTAAGCTGCCTTTTAAGTCAATAGTGCAGCAGATCTCAGCTACTTCCCAGAGCTTACACAACCTACTGTTGTAAATCTTTTTCTCTAAAATGTGCCACTGATGGAAGCTACCAAAAGATCTATTGGCTTCAAAATGCATATTTACTAGACATGAAGTGTTGGACGTGTTCTCTAGCCCATAACTGAATGTGGCATCTTAAGGCCTTAAATGGTTGAAGTCCAGCAGTAGGATTAGAGGTCATTAGTGCTTTGGGAGGGCAGCTAGATTAGCCCACATTGCTGAGGAGAAATGAAGCAAAGAACAGGGAATGCATTACTCACTTGAAACTAATTTGGCCAAGGGACTTGATATAATACTGATGCAAATAAATGCTCAGAGGACAAAATGCTAACAACAAAGTTAGGCAACTGAGAGAGGTAGCTAAACAGCACAGACCTATGGCTTCAACACAATCCCATGACTCCTGCATGTTCTTAACTGTTGTACACTTTAATCAAATTATCTGTAACATAAAGGCTAAAAGAGAGAAACAGACAGACAAGAGAGAGAGGGTGAGGGACAGAGTAACGGATATCCCCCCTTTTGTCTGCTGTCTGAGATTGCCCTCTATTAAATTGCCCTCCTTATCACAATACAACACACACACACAAGGAGCGTACTGAGGAGCACACATTGCAACGTATTGTTTCAACTTAACATGGGGGGGGGGGTTGTTGTGCAAGCAGGATTTGTATGTTCATATGTACCACAGCATCACTTAAATAAGTTGTTCCACTGTGTATTACTTTTTTATGATGACAATAAAGTGCAGTAGAGGACAGCTTACCAATAGGGGGCACCAGCAGATGGAGGCAATCACCATTATCAAGATGAGCTGCACCATCATCTCCACCTCGTAGTCGCGGCGACGCTGCGTGCTGTCCTGTCCACAGCACACCTTGACCAGAGTCACCACACTGACAGTGTTAAGCAGGAAAGACGCGGCTATGCACAGCAGCCCCACCAAGGAGAACAGCAGGGAGAAGGCCAGGTCGCTCCCCACAAAGCTTATGTTGAAAAAGCACCAGGAGCCCGGCATCTGCATGTGGTAGCTCCCCACACCCACCAGGGGCAGTAGCGCCATACAGCCGGCAAACACCCACACCAGCAAAACTATGGACACGGCCTGGCTCTTGGGCATGCTGGAGGTGCGGGCGAAGGGGTGGTTGATGCCGACAAAGCGCTCCACGGCCATGGCAGCGCCCAGCAGCAACGGACACAGGCCGTAGAAGACCATGGACATGCCCATGAAGTTGCAGAAGTGGCAGTGGGGGTCCAGCTGGCGCCAGTTGAAGTGGGTGAGGTGGAAGGAGACCACGATGGAGCCGGTGACCAGGAGGCCCATGAAGTCAGTGACCACCAGGCCGCACAGGAAGATGAGGAAGGAGGAGCGCGAGCGGCTGTGAGTGCGCTTGGAGGAATTGAGGAGCACCACAAAGGCAAAGAGGTTGGAGCTGAGGCCCAGGGCGCTGAAGACGGAGGAGAAGTAGGCCGAGGTGATGGTGTGGCTGTAATTGAAGGGCGGGCTGTTGATGGAGAAGCACCGCGGAGTCGTCTCATTGCCGTTGGGACTGGTGATGTTTATGGCTTGTGGATGCATTGTTGTTGTTGATTTCTGAAGGCTCTGAGGCTGAGGTTGGGAGATTAATCCATTTGGCAAATGTTTTTCTGTGATTTTACCTAGACAAACAAAATTGACAAATGTTTTTCGTCATATTTATGCAGTCAAATGCATATTTATTTTCCCCGTATGACTTCATTTGGTTGTATAGTTATTGTATGATTATTTTAGATTGAGGCAGTTGAGACGTGAAAAACAAGGTAAGGGTTAGGGCTAAGCTAACCAAATCTAGTTATCAACAAGTCAGATAAGTTAAGAAAGTTTTAACAACTTGTGTTGGGCATTTAAAATGTGTGTTTATACCCACCCAACCTCACTCGCCTACAACCAAGCCAACTCACAGGTTTTTTTTAACTATCCACAGTCTAGTTTAACAATCCACACCCAACAGACTTCACAGGACCCTATTACCCAAAGCTGCATATTGGTTCATTTATTTGTGGATGTACATGCGCTAATCTCAAACAAACACAACTGTCAGCAAAGAGAGACACACCATTTGAGGTCTGCTTATTGTGCAAAGACATTACACTTCTTGCAAGCAGGAATAAAAAAAAGGCTTTTATGATGATGATGACTATGTATATGCTTTAAACACACGTACAAGTACCGTCCCTCATGTCCCCTTTCCCTCTCTCTCACACACACACTCACACACACACACACACACACACACACACACACACACATATCCACATGTTCTGAAATGATGCATCACTTTGCAGGAAATGTGGTTACATAAGCAGCAAAACAGGAAATCTAAACTTAATGTGATGCACAGGCAGTGATGCCATGTCCCTAATCCAAAAAGAATTTGCCTTAAAAACATACTCATTCAAGCCATTTATCTAAACACAAGAGAACTAAAATGTTTGAGTAGGGAAAATATAGAAATGAGAAACGAATTAAAGGCTTGTTGCTTTTCATTTCCATACTTATCTTTGAATTGCGTCTTAATGTGTGATGAGTATCATAGTTTAAAAAGAAGAAGCTATCTGTATCCTTTGAGCCATCCCAAAGGAACTTGTGCTACGGTAAAATAAATGCCTCTGTAGTACTCAGCAAGCTAAATATCAAGGAAAATTCATATTACTATTATACCTGAATAAAATTAAGAATATAAAAGTAAAGAAAGCATGTAAGTGCCTCCAAAACTTTGGAGTGGAATATTTTTTACTGTGAAGTCAAAATCATTGATCTTATGAGATGAAAATCACTGAGACTTGTCCTTACTCCCTATAGAGTTTGCTTTAACCACCTGATGACCACTACAATTAGTCTAACCCGCCTAATGGCATGATGTAGCTCAATATCATATAAGTGCTACTTATAACTGGAATCAATTTCTTTCCAAACCAAGGAGGTTAGCTGAATTACAGGAATAAAGGGTGGGTGTACTTTCAAATACGATCTGTCATAATGATAAGACAAACGAACAGTTGGTGCAGGATGAAATTACATATTTTCTTATTGAGGAATAAGAAAGGTTGTGCAGTATAATCATCTAATAAAAGCACTAAGTATTATGAAAAATTATAATTATTATAATAGATTGCTTTTGATATGTGCTTTTCTAGACACCGAAAGTGCTTACAATTCAGGTTGTTTGCTCCTTCTGTGAGCAATATACTAATCAAATGAATTTATATATAATTTATAAGAAGTATATGCATAGTATAGTATTCCTTCAGAATATCTAAAGGAAAACAAAGTTCTTAATGAATCTGTAAACTTCAAACATTGATATGATGACATGAAAATGCAAAAATCTAATATTTTCTCAAACCGTTTTTGTTCTGGGAACTTGCCACAAAGGGGTAGTGCATGTTTATTATGCATTGTAAGTGAATGGTACCATTAGAGATTGATACGTTTATTTATTTATTTTTGTCACCTTAGAGAGCAAACTACTATCTCATAGGTATACTATTTCATAGTGGCTGCCGCATCATTGCATCCACTGAAAGTCAAGACATTTTTTACCAAAAGAATCTAGAGGCAGAAACACCAGTTTATCCAGGATGTTAACTGGGTAACTATCTGAAACTACTAGGAAGTTGCTTTTAACATATCCATACTAATGGTACATTACATTGTAATAACTTTATTTAAAGACGATTGCAAGTTAGAACTGTAATTTCTATTGATCTTTGTACAATATGGTAATAGCATGGTTATTTCATATCTTTGCCGTATTATGCTAATTTTAACATCCCTGCATCTGAAGATTTTTGTATTAATTAAAAAATTATTATGTTAACATAACTTGTTAAGCTACATTAGTTGGACTTTACTGTATATTTTAAGCCCTATGATCAAGAGTGCTGATTTGAATCCTAAACACTGCAATGATAACAATAAAAAGACACATAATTATGGTTATAACAATGATGCCACAGCCTGTCATTATTCATCGATCAAATGGAAATATGAGTGGTTCGGTAAAACTGAGTCATCATAACAGCTTGATTAAAAAACATTCATACCTCCAGGAGCGCTTCAATAATTCGAATGACACACGTTGAATGAAGTTGAATCTCTTTACCATGCGCGCGGTTTTAGCCGGTGCGACATCAATACGCAACCAATTTGTCCCATGAGAAGTAACTAAAAGTAACGTACTTTCATTGTCAAGTAGATTGGTTTCCAGGGACCCAGGGGAGCAAGTTAACGGACATATAAGACTTATTGGGACTATAGGAGCCTACGTTTAACGCAGCTACGGCCTCAAAACAAACTAGTTCGAGCCTTTTTATTATTCCGTCTCGGGAAGACAAAGGGGATGGGCTATTCAAAAATAGTCGGTGTCTTTGTGCTACATGCCACAGCCTTTTTTCACTGTAGTGTGTATTTTCTGTGAGCATAAGCAATAGGCTACTCGAACGCAGTCGTAATAAACAGTGCTAATACTCCTGGTAAGCGGAGTTACAATAGAGACAGAATGTATCTTACAGTAGCGCATAGACACACACGCGCGCGTGCACACTACTTTTCTCGTCGCACCAATCTGTATAATGCTCATGTCGGGGCATCCAGTGTGTGCAGAACAGCGTGGCATTCCCTGTCCACCTGCCACGCAAATCTTGCAATTTTGCCTGGTTTAAAATAAAGAAAAAAGAACAGAAAACGAGCCTGTGTGTACCACTGCATTGAATTGTTGGTTTAGTCTTGACCCTTGATTAATAGGGGCAGGGGGATGGGAAATAAAAAACTAAAAAGCTCCAAAGCAGCAATAATGAAAAGGGCAAAGCCATCTGGGGCAAAATTGATAAAGAAGAAAAAATAAAAAGGGGAGAAATGTGGATTTAAATTTTAATTGTCAATGACTGCATTATTGTCCCTATGTGATCTCGCCTAGGTCACCAAATGAACCAGAACCGTCACTGTCTATCTACCATACAACTTGGATCCCACAAGAGGACGTAGGTTGGGCACCGTGAAATAGGCTGTACACTGCCATATGAACTGCACACGCACGACCATCATTCTCACAAACATCAAAGAAATAGCCCTGTCTGATAAGAAGAGCAACCTCTTAACCAGAGGCTGGTAGTAATTTACCATAAGCATTGCTCAACAAGGTCAGCCGAGGTGACAGGCTAGGACTTTGGACACTGGAATATGTCTGCTATTTCAGCAAAGCCAAGCGCTAATTCACAACACATGGAAGGAAGCGCCTCGCTGCCCACATGTGGCTTGTGTTTTCCATATGTTTCTTTGTGTTTTCTCCTGAAGTTGGTATTGCCTAATGGGTCTATTTTATTTTCATATCGATTTGTATTTGTATATCCAATGTCTTACCCACTGCTAATGTTGCGTCGTACTGCTCAAAAGCATTTCCCTTGATTAATGACATTATTCAAACAACTCCCCAGTCTGCAGTGCATTATCTGTAAGTCACTTTGGACTAAAGCGACAGAGACAGACAGTGGCACTGTTAGCACGTGGAATGGAGACGGCACTTCATGGCTCTGTTGGTTTCCCTGTTCCAGACAGACCATGATGGTTGGATGGTGGTTACATGCTCCTCCTCGATAACCCTGCCTGCTAATCAATTACTTTATTCACCAGATGGGACAGGAAGAAAGTATGTGATTAACAGGAATTATAAAATGTTTGGGCCTGAATCCAAATGACCACCGCATAGCTCATCCAAGTAATCACATGAACACTTTGGAATTGCCAACACGTGATCAAACCCCACTGGGACAGACACAGCTGCAGCATAAAACTGTAATGAGAAGCAAGGAGTTCAGGCAGCGAAAGGAGAAAATACCCCACCCCCCTCTTTCTAATCATAGATTTGATGGTTTACTTTCTTTGCTTTACAATGTCGTGGAGTCCTCAGCTGAATTTGAAGAAGAATTGTAAATGTTTGTGAAATGTCATGACTATCTTAAAATCATATTGGCAAGTTTGAAACTTCCCTTATATGCTGCACCAGAGTCTGGCCACTGTTTGCAACAACATATTGTTTCAAAGGCGCCCAAAAAGCCCAGAAGTAATTCCCAATGGCAGCCTTTGTTTCCTTGAACATTGTGACAGGCATTGCAGCAATGTTGCAGGGAACATCACCCAATAGCCATAAAGATCAGAGCTCTTTTCATGGTGCCAGACTTTTTCAGCAGACTTGGATCAATGTGAACAGAGGCCATCAATATAAGGTTCTCTGGAGAAACAAGGCATGGAACTCTGCCCCTTTCTCCTGCCACTCAGACGAGACCTCTGACTCCCCTGAACAAACAGACATGTTCTGCTCAGTTTCCCTCCAAATTGGTCCATTTGCCAACTAATTGTATTAAGGGCCGGGTGCCAATGCCGAAAGGCTGGCACTCCAACACCTCACCTCTTCACAGAGAGCCAGGTGGTTCCTTGAGGCACAGAAAACCTTGGCTGAAGGTCTGAGTGGCAGGAGAGAGGGGACAACGTTTGCCACCGTGCACCTGTCCCAAGCTAATTAGCACACTGTGTTCAAATTCTATGAATGCAACATTATGGATAAATGTGAAAAACAAACACACACACACACACACACACACACACACACACACACAAAGCAACAAAAATTACCATTACATACCTATACAGGCACACTTCTTTTTTTTTCTGCGGCGTAATGAGCTGTGGAATTGCAGAGCAGAGACCAGTATCCTGAGGTTTTTTTCTGCTGACTATTTCTGAACTCCCCATAAGGTCACACCTGTGGCAAGTCTCATTAACTGTGATTAAAGAAAAATATACTAAATAATTTGGACCAAAACGATGGTTTGTCTCAGGGTTCACAAAAACAAGATAATTGCTAAGGTTGAGACAAATAGAAAATAACATATATGAAAGAGAAGGCCCGGAAATGTTTGCAAATAGTCTGCCCACGAGTGGGTAGGTTCAGCATGAAAGTGGCCAAAGCCCTCAAGGTAAGAAGCATGCATTCTGCACCACCTAAGGATGAGGTTGTATCCCAGCCACAGACACAGGGAACTCTAGGTTTCCTCTACTGTGCCTACCGGTCAAACAATTGGAAGTTTCAGTGGGACCGCAGATCACAAGAGGCATCTGTAACCTTAAAGAGACCCGTGAGGCTTTGTGAACGAAGGAATTAATTGCTGATTTGTGAACTATTTCATTTCTGTTGTTTGAGTGCAGCTGCAAGTTTAAGAAGAAAATGTGACATCTCCCAAATCTCTTTCAGTCACCATTATATATTTTATTCATGCATTTGTCAGTAGCCTCTTAAATTGAGTTTTAGTCTCCAGTGATAACAAGCTACCAATTTAAAGGTAAAGGGCCTTATTGTTGAACTTGAAAACACTTTCTATAAACCACGTTCCCTCAATGTAAAACACTTGATCCATTAAGTAATACAATAATTACCACAATGAAAAGGATGTCACGAGCGTTTAGGTCACTGATGAAAGCGGAAAAGGCCATTAGCTATCTATGTTTTCTTAAGGAAATAGTTAGACATTCTTCAAAGTGGACAGCGCCAGTTCTCCAGGATGCATTCAACGGGAGGAGAACACAGCTACAGCCAGGAACAATCCCAGTGATCCAAGCAGGAAAGGAATTCACTGGAGGAAGGATAGACCCACACAAACAAAACCAAACAAACCAGCCTGCAACCTAACAAGCTCTGTGGAACAATATGTCTGGACGTTTGATGCGATGGCAGAAGGTTGTGTGAGGAGTTGGGCCTTCTCTCAACCATGCTATTTTAAAGTCAGCATAGTATTAATCTGTAAGGAAAGAGTTAACGCATTATTCAGCTTTTCCTGGTCCTCTGTGTTCGTTTTTGATTTGAAACTAGCAGAGGATGGCCTGTGCCGTTGCATTAAGGTATACGGTTTCAGTTTTAAGCTGAGCTGAGATTCAATTTCATCTAAAGCGTCCTGAATATGATTCAATTGTGTCATTGAGGACATACATATCCTGGCGTGTTGGGCAATCATGGCAATTTGCTGGGTGTAATTCAAGAGTTCAATGACAGTGGATACTCTGAAAGCAGGCAACTTAGTTGACGGAAGGAATGGTGAATGTGTTTTACTTCAATAATTTCTGCAGATTCCCTACATTGCTCCTGAAGTCAAGCATAAGGCTTACAGTAAGTCACAAATCAGATTTTATTTAAACATCCAAGGTACTATTTTCTCACTTGGTTTACATAGAGCCATGTATAAGGTACTGGAGCAGAAGATTGCCACTGAACAGGAAGCTTTTAAAAAATAATTTCTGGTCCTTTTATGGTATAAAGCCATATATAGGAACATGACAGGAACATGAACAAAATTCTTTCCATTGCCACATACTGGAAGATTTTAAACAATTTATCAAGACAAGGAACATCAGGGAGAAAAAAAATGTGTTTGGTTGGCAGTCTCACTGCAGCGAGAATAGGAGGGAGATAAAGTATAAACATGATATAATGCCAGCAGCACACTTACAATCATTCTCATTAAAAAAATGTCACAAAAGAAAGTTGGAGAGAACTGAATTGCAGGAACTGAAGACAAAAGGAACACAGGAAGAGAGGAGAGGGGGATAAATAAATTGGTGCATGTAGAGAGCGTTACCAATGGTTCCCTTATTTTCAAACATGATCCATCTTTAATGGGTGCCATCATTCAGCTGAGTTGCTCAGCCTGGACAGAGACAATGGAGTAAGAGTTTCAGAAGGAGAACCGGAGAGAAATGGACAGATTGATCAAACCAGCATCACAAAGCATAAACACAGGGCTACTTATGCAGCATAGCATATATACAAAATCCTCTTTGTGTCTTGGGAGATAGACACAGACTTACCAGCTCTCTAGAACTAGACCCTCCTTCTATTTAGGAAATTAGACATAGTTCTACGGCTGTAAATTACATGTGTCATTACACCAAAACCATAACCATGTCTTTAAAGCCTTTGCTCAACAAAACTGAATATCTAAACACATTGCATAATGAGCTAATTACCGTTAAGAGACTGAAATAATTTAACCAAAGCCGTTCAGCTTTTGAAATGTCCTCTTGGTGTGGTTGCCGATATGTTCATGGTTCTAGTATCCAGGAGGTGGCAGTATAGTCACATGAGGCAGCTTATTGTTGTGTTAGAGGGTCGGACAGAATCCAAACTGTCTGAAGACCGTGAATAGGAAACAAGTCTCCAAATGAAAATCACACATTCGTATGACATCAGGTGACAGATTGTAAAACAAATGTCTTCTGGTTCGTTATGCGCCACGTTGTCAAAATGTCTTGGAACTGATGAAAGCATCATCTGTAAGCACATTTGTATATTTCTTTCACATTATAATGCCAGAGTCATGATGAAATAACTGTACATTGTAAAGTACCACCATGGGTATTGCTATCATATTGAAGAAACAATGAAGAACAACCCGTTCATGGACTAGCGACTTCCATACACTCCATCAAACAGATTGAAACCAGGCATGATTTTCATGTCTCCGGGCCTTTGACTTTCAGGACCCACATCGTGGCATCAACTAACATAATTGTATTTGTGGAGAATTGGTGAGCACCCTTTTTGAACTACATCCAAATTGTAAATGAGTACATCCATCGTAATAAAAGCAGTCAACACTTAGTGGACTAACAAACATATTTTGTCCATAGCACCTGTGATGGGACAAATTAAGACTAACCAGCTATATCTGTTGCAAATAATCCTGAGAAATGGAATCAAGAAAATCTGTGTTTTTTGTGAACTGAATTGATTTGTCATTTGCAGCAGAGTGCTCGATCACAGGCCTTTGGATAATCAAATTTATTGCTTTGCCATTTATTACACATTTCTGTGGCTTTTGGGTCCAATGTCACATCGATTCTTTGATCGCTTGCTTAGCCAGGCCTAATGAGCTGCTATTTGAATCACTGCATAATCACAGCCGTGCTCCCGTCTATGGCATATGCACTCCAGCAGACCGAGACACATCTCTTCAAGCTGACAATTAGGGACATCATCTCCGCCTGGCATTTCGTACGGCACATATTCAGCCCCTAATAAGTGGACCTTCTCCTCTCATAGCACATCACCTTCTTTTAGCAGATAGTCTTTTTTGGTTATCAGTAGGTTATCAAACAACAAACATCTCGGTCTGCGAGAGCGTTTTTTTTTTAAGGCTTCCTAAAAGGTTATGTAAGGGGACTATTATGTCACTAAATTAATTGCCATGTTTTTTTTTTACAGAAATAGACAGCTTATGCACCAACACACCACAGTGTTCTGACCCAATTCATTTGAGGACAGCAAATGTGTCACTGGAGGGCAGATGGGAGCGCAAATAGCAACAGGTGAGGGTTAAGCCTCACCTTCACATGGACATGTCATAGTGACATTTATCATGATCTAGAAATGGCTTTGGGGAAACAAAGGTTATCATTTGAGTCTGTGTGGGTAAGCTTAGCTACAACACCAATTAAGAAGGATGTGCAGGTGTTCTATGCAGCATAATGAAGGTCTTCAGTGCGGCATAGATGACCTATAGATACCTTTGTCATTTTCCTCGGATTTACATGACTGAATTCAATGTTTGCACCAGCTGTCCTTCCATAGATATTTTTAGAATTAAATCAGTGGCATAGTCATTCTCACAAGGCCCAACGTCAATGCACTGACAAAGAACACATATGCACAAAGATTTTTCAGACAACATTTCTTTAATACAAAGTCAACATATCTACATACACAGTGGTTTTAAACCAATTATTGTTTCAGTTAGAAGTAACAGTTTGAAAGCGATAGCACTTGGCCCTCATACAAAGAAAAACTATTTAGCAGATTTTGGGTTCTTTTTCTTTTTGTTGGTTGTTGTATGTATGTTATTTTCTTTTGTTACAATTTTCTCTTTTGTCAGCTTCTCCTCTGAATGAAATTTTCCAGATATTTGGCTGTTGTTTTCACAAGTCTGGCATCTTTACATGTAATCAAACAGTTGCACAATATCTCACAGACTTCCATAGTCTTAGTTTTGACATGGGCCCATCACAAGCCTCAGAGTTTCATCAGAAGAAATTCCCATTTCAGGATTTAGTTCATAAGAAACGTTTCCAGATTCCCACTGTTCGTGCTAGAAAGATGACTTCACAGCGAGACTTTGTTGTTTTGTTTTCCCCTCTCTTGGTCTTTGCATCAGAGAGCCCCTTTTTTGTCTAGTATTGATTTATTCTGCATCCAGTAACAAAACACGACTAAGAAATACATGGCATATACAAAGCTTAAAATGTGCATGGAGAACATACGTAAAGCATAGCTTATGCCAAGGGTAGGGTAGAAAAGACCAGCAGTGCAGCCCCCGGTTGGCTTTGGCCCTCTCTCGCTGTGTGGCCCGTTAACTAAGCAGCAACGCTATCTGCATCTCTGCCAACAACCAGCCCACCATATAGATTGACATTTTGGTCAGGTGCACTACAGTTGGTTTCTGGTGGGAGGATAAGCTTGCTGGTTGCTGTCGTTTCTAAAATGTCTGGAAGAGGAGGCGTCAGAATCTTTTGGGGGCATAAATTAAAGAATCAATGTAGGTAAAAAAGCACCTGGGGTGAGCCAAAGGTATATGAAAGGGTCTACACTTACTTTCCTCCTAAGAAACAGTAAGTGGCAAGCAGGGGAGGACTAAAATCAGATACAGAAAATCAAAAAGGAAAACTACTGTACGGGCAGGGTGCAAATTGGACTTATGTTGCAGGATAAATCAACATTAGTCATTTTGAAAAGAGAAGAACCTTGATCTATGCTTTTCAGTCTGTTGGAAATATGAAAGCTTGAGGGTCAAATCATACAAATACATATAATCTATATATTTGTTTATTTACAGGTATTATATTCTGGATCATAGTTGATATATAACAAATGGATGATCACGTTATGTCTGAAAGTAATAGATGAAACAAAGGGTAAGAGGAAGGGTAAATACTTCCTCAAAAACAGATATCATATTCTGTACATAGTCAAAGAGTACAGAATGCTAAGTAGGGCAAGTTTAGACCAAATTAAAAGGTAACTTAAATTAAAAAAATGTAATGTAGACCATTCTGACCTACTTATACAAAACTCAAACAAATACTAATGACTACACGTTAGTGATAGTAAGAATTTCAACAACATTTAAAAACACCATCTCCTTATCGGCACAGGTCTACCAAGTGGTAGACATTTCAAAGGGATGCAGGACTGGCATACAACCAGATACATCACTTCATTGTAGGGTTATGGTTACAAAAACAATAATAAAAAAGTATCATTATTTGAACATGAGCAATTTCATTTTAGGGTGGAGGGAAAAGAAAGAAAGAAGAGGAGAAAAACTAAATTCATAGTAAGTTTGGATATATCTTTGTAATCTGCATTTAAATATATATGGATGTCTGAATGTGAAATATAGTTATATATATATATTTATATTTAAATATATATATATACATATACGTGCAAACACATTCACACAAACATGTTATACTTAACATTTCTACAGTGAAAAAATAGAATGTCTTTTAACATAATATGAACATATAAGCATTTTTTCCTGCTAATAAAAAAAAAACGTCATACAATATATCTGTTAAAAAACTAAAGAAAAAATCAAATAAAAAGTCAGCTATGTGAAGTAAAATAACAATACTCATCATAATACAACATTAATGTTCCATAATGTTACGATAACAATAAGGCTTTTTTGGAAATAAGAAAGACTACACACAGTTCCTTTCATCACTCTGTTAGTGTGCATACCATTCTGAAACCCTTCACAGAATCCATTGGAAAAGCATACACCCATGTACACCCACCAAAGCACTAACCTTTAAAAAAAATTGGGAACTTCAAAGTTTGTTTTATCAGACACATATACATAGTGCGTAGAATCGGACCTGCAATGGTTTTGGGGATCTTGTTTTCAAGTTTTTTTATGTGATGTGCAAGTGTTTTGAGTGACTGTCACAATCACATCACGGCATGAAGTTCAAACATGGCTGCCTCGTCCTCTGTCCTCAACACAGGCCTCATCCCAAGCACTGGAAAAGCTCTGAGGATTCTCTGGTTTCTCAAGCAGTTTCAAGTACTTTACGGTTTCTGCAGAGGTGTTAGTCCATTATTGAGTGTATGCCCAGTCAAAGGGGTGAGTAAAGGAAGCTGGAAAAACGATAAAGGTTAGATTGGGGAAGAGATAATGTGTGGCTGCACCGTCAGTCGCGGCCGCCTGGGCGCGAGCTGTTATCAGAGCCGACACTTTCGGAATCAGCTCCCCGTACCAAGGAGTCACACTTACAGCATACACAAGATAAGCAGCATGTTTGGTTTTTGACAGAAAAAAAATATATATAAGATCACCATTAATGATGACGATGGGTGTTGGTCACTGTACACGTTTGTTGAGCCCAGTTGCGGCCATTTTGTCAGTGTCAATACTAATTTGATGTTTCCATTGTTTCCCCTTCGGATATCAGTTGTTCTGGATGCTGGAGGAGCGGAAACCAACCCCTAATGACACCATGGGCCCAAAGAAGTGATCGTAATAAGTCATGGTATGCCATTTCATCAGACTCACCAGGGGTGGAATAACCATGCCAAATGTTCGTCCAACTGCCAAACCCTCAGCGGTTTGGGAGATCCTTTGACAGGAGCTCATCATCATGGGTTGTGTTTTGTTCTCCGCAGCACCTATGTATCTGCATGCTAAGAGCTCGAGGAACTAATCCGGTTTGTGACAGTTGGCGTTGGCGGAAAAAACCAAAGCAAACGTCCCTTTTGAGATGCGCTCCCCAGTTTTTCACATCCAAAATGTTACCTCTCAGGCCCACTGTTAAGAGTTTAAGAAGGGCTGCTGATACTTGGATAATTACTTCAACGTTAATGGTTTGTTTGTCTATGGGCAGTACAATTTCACTTGTTTAGAATTAGGACTTAGACATGAGGTTGATATCAAATGTTTTTGTTTGGCGCAGATGATGGCACAGTTTAGGAACAATCATCTGTTTATACAGGCAACACCAGTTTTGCCATCTCCGGCTATAACTCACACCAAAAATGTTGATTAAGCTCATTGAACTGTTCTGCCCTTACCACATTTCATATAAAGATGAGGACATCTCCGACAATTGCTACGTCATTACATCCTCTTCTTAGGCCCGTTCAGGTTCTGATTTGTCACATACTGCTGTTTCCACCACTGTGGTCTTTGTCTTGATGGTACATGGAATTCTTTCTTTTCAAATAGATGTCCACGAAATGTTTACAATGTCCTCCACATGGAAATACTTGAGGTAAGGTTAGCACAGTTCGACACTTTGATCAAGCCCAGCGCATATCTCCAGCCAACATCTCGGGTTCCTTTTAGCGAGTGGGAACGGCGAAAGATTTTCGGATGGAACCATCTCCTTTGGTGACAAGGTACGCCGTGTTCAATTGGAATTGTACTTTGATTCAAACAGGTTGCTTTTTAAAAAAAAAATCATCGATTAATTTGCTTTCCCGTTTCCCGGTTGGATTTAAATGACTTGTGTTTATCTTCGTGTAATTACTGTTGTAGTTGGCATTCGAAAATTCAAGCAAGTTTCTATGGCTCAGGAGACTGTTGAGGGAGCGCAGGGGTTTTTTGGGTGGGGGCGAGATGGCTTTTCTACGTTGCATAGTGATCAAAGCTTCCTAGGTACTCCAAACCGGCCTGGTAGCAGAACTGATACTCATCCTGCAGAAGAGAACACAAACAAAGCGACACAGTGTGAAACCGTTATTTAAATAAGAGCTATGGGGGAGTCGGTGGGAGCAGGGAAATAGCCAAATAAAGGCCAAATAAAGGGGCCTGTGAAGTCATCCACAGTCTGACCTCTGTCTGCACCATGGCTGGTCTCTGTGTCCGCAACATCTTGACCGTCTGGAAGATGTCCACCACTCCCTCGTAACGCATCCTCTCCAGCACGATACTAAGTGTGATGAAGACTCCAGTCCTGCCTACCCCCGCACTGGAAGAACATGCAAACACACACACACACCGAATGAGTAAACATGGACACCCAAGTGGCTTTACACCTCCACTAAGTTCATAAAAAGCATAGCGGAGCTTATTAGGAAACACCACTCGATTCTTTGAGCGACCATGTGTCTACTCCGTCTACTCCTACCCCGCAGTTTCTGCGACAGGGTTTTCTCTGGTCCCTTGATGCCAGTCATCTGCTCCTTTGCAGCCCTTTTTTAAAGCGCTGCTCGCAGATGACGGGAGAGGTAATCTTGATGTGTGGAATGCAAGGAATCCACTTTGAAGCCCGCCCCCGCATCAACAGTACACAAAAGTATCACAAACACACACACGTTCGCAGCCACATACACAGGCACTTAGATTTGGCCTCATTAAGCCCCCCATTGCAAACCTCTCCCTGCTACCGTTCCAGAAATAGGGTGTGGGTCTTAACTCTGATCCTGAAATACTTGAGGGCTGTCTCTCTAAGCTGCTTTGCTGTGAAATAACTTCCACTTCACCAATGGAACAATAATTGATATGACAACAGATTTCCTTGGCTTCTTCTACCCAATGTTTCTTTTCCCTCTCTTTTCTTGGCTGAAAGAAGAGGCAGAGGTTGCTAGGCTTGGTGGGTGGACAGTAGGCGAGAGGTTGAAAAAGGAATGGCAAAGACGTTTTGAACGTCTAAAGAAATGTTACAAGCCAACATGTCGCCCCATGTGGTTTGACTGAAACGCCAACGAAACGTAAAGGAGCACGCGGTGAGCTTTAGCTGGGAGGATCATACCTCCCCCCCCGCACTGGGACAAACAAAGAACAACACACTCAGAACCAGTGGCCATTAGCCAACCCCCCCTCCCTCTCCCCCCTTCCCCCATTCTTTGGGCACTGGTCACAGATCGTTAAATGGACTCA
>JAVQIZ010058437.1:0-11412 GCA_036023535.2 Galaxias brevipinnis
GTCCAAATGTGTCAGACTAAGAAATGTTCAGAAATTGGAAAAGTTATTTATTTAGCCAAGGCCAGATCATGGAAGCCCTTCAGGCTACATTACAAGTGCGCTATAGCGAGAAAAAATAAGAATAAAAACAAATATGTATTTCTTACATTTTTTTCTTTTCTTTTTTTCATTTGTATAATCTTTTTATTTTGGTTAATCGATTACCGAAATATTTTTGATAGAATATTCTAATAGTGATATGGCCTAAAATGCCCATCCCTAGCTCATACCAATAGATAAGACCCATCGCATTTCCAGGTTTCATTGGAGTAGACCTCTTTCAAACGATCGTCCCCGTTATGCCAAACAGTC
Organism: Galaxias brevipinnis; assembly: GCA_036023535.2. NCBI lineage: Eukaryota > Metazoa > Chordata > Actinopteri > Galaxiiformes > Galaxiidae > Galaxias > Galaxias brevipinnis. Next base: position 352 of record JAVQIZ010058437.1, read on the forward strand.
TAAGTATACCATGAAGAGGAGTGCTCTGATGAGCAGTCTCTCTGCGTTCTCCAGTGAGCAGAGCTTAAGAGTGGCCATCCTCCGCTTCTAGGGGCCTCCCTGTGGGTCGCTAAGCACTAATGATGCCTTACATTTAGACAAACGGGGGGCTGCGGAACACTGTGTGCTCAGCGGACAGCCATTAGCCAGAAACAACAGCCTCCCTTGTTGCTGTGAATACAGTACAGAGAACAGCGAGACAGCGCCGCCGCGAAACGTCCAACTGTTTGCCAGCGTCCCCCACTTATTAAATCGAGGGCCGAGAAAGCCAATACCGAGGGGGCCACAATCTAATAGTGTGGGAGATTCTTTGCTTGCTTGTGTTGAACAGATGAGGTTATATGCATTTGATGGGGTAATATACATTTGATGGGGCTAATCAATAGAAGTACTCACCGCCCCCACCCCCAGAGACCATGTGTTGGACCCCTCACAGAATGAAGATATTAAACAAATCCATTCCCGTATTCGTCGGGGGGTGGGGGGGTTGCCTTTTTCCATTCCCTGTGGCAGCCGGACTCGTAGAGTGAGCTGGCAGAGGGAGCCATGAAAACTGAGCGTCTCTCTCGGGGCCAGTCAGATCCGACAGTTGACTGTCAAAGGGGGAAGGTGTGAAAGTGGCGTGGCTTTCCTAATGACATGCCGGTACCCTGTGAGCTGCAGTCTATGGACAACAAGTGGGGCTGGGGCACTGTGAGGTTCTCTACTAGGCTCATACCCTCTGTATCCTAAAATACAATCATAGACGTTTTTAAAATATCACAGGTCGATCTAATTTCCGACTGCACAACACTGATTCCCCAAATGAAAAGCAAATATCGATGTTATTCTAGATAGGTGTCCACTTCCCGCGTTCCATTAACAAGCTCCAGAGTGGTGTGAACAGTGTTAACTCTACCAAATTGAGCAAAAAAGCAGGTCCTGATTATGGCAATAAACACACTGCTGCAGCTATGATTGGCATTAATTCAGGTAATGTGACAGCAGGCAAAGGGAAGTGATACTTAAACGTTTCGTTTGCAGTTTTCGTATTTAGCTAGATGGCTGGAACTGATTTCAGGGTCAGGCTGTTGAGACGTTGGTAAGGACTGTTTTGAGGGGTCATAGTTCAGACAAAACAGACTAAACATGGGATACGATAACTCTTCCCTAACCCCCGCTAGCTACGACTTTGAACAATCGCGGGTCACACTACTGCCACCACTTGACCGCTGAGTGCATTGCAGTGGCTGTGACTCGACGCGGTGGCATCAGAGGGCTGAGTAAGGTGGGTGTGCTGCAGTCTCTGACTCACTGAGCCACTTCCAAGAGCCTCGCTCCGCTCAGAGGCAAACAACTGCATGCGCAGACTAATCGTGTTTGCTTTTGTCTCCCACACTCATCCAGCACCAAGAATGCAACATGTCATGCATTGTCAGCATGCAAACTGAAAAGACAAAGTCCTGAGGGGGCTGAGGACGGGCCCATTGTTTCAGCCTGGTGTGTGGTTCCAAGTCCCCCGTCCTCAACTATTGACTGTCGACAGCAAATGATGTGGCGTCACACGCTCTTTCGACAATAACCTGCAACGCTCAAGATGGCCGATGTAAACGATGTTCAACGAAAGGCCAGAATCTGCTGGCACACTGGACTTAGCTCGGAAATCCAAAACAAACAGTGGCGGCTGTGTCTGGCATGGAGCGCCAAACCCAGTCGGGCTGAACAGAGAGCACGGGATACCTTTCAGACAGTTCCCATACTCTGTGCGCTGTTCTTTCCACAAACTCTCCACAATTACAGCGGCATGTGAGGTCTTGCCCTCCGAGTCATAACACAACACGGCAGCGTACTTTCATCAGCAAGCTGGTCAACCTCCAGAGAAATCCTGTCGAGCCAGCCTATCAGAAACCCAAATGGGGAGCATGTGTTTGTGTTTTCTGGTGAACTACCAGTCCCCTGCCGTGTGGGGGTAAACCCTCCATCCTCTGTTCTAAAGCGGCCGCTGCTTTACGGCCGTGCAGGAGGAAGATTACTAACACATTGTCTCCCTCGATCTCTTGCTCCTCCAAACAAGGGGTTGCAACCACTTTCAGGAGGAGTTCTAGATCCGGCACAGAAAGGCAGGTGTGTGTTTGATCATGCCCGTCTCATACCTCCTCTCAGAAAACCTTTGCGTCGTTTTTCTTTCTCTCGCGTTTTAGAGGGGGGTTCAGTTTCAGTGTTTCTGCTGCAGGTCGGCACGGAATTATTCCCCGCAGCAAACCTCAAATTGCCCCTCGTCGTTCTGGTTTCTTTTCCCACGTGCATGCCGCCTAACCCCGACAGTGGTGGTCTTTAACGATCCACACCTTCAGCGGACCCCTCAGCTACCGCTGGCATTTAAGCTTCAGACGCTAGCAAGCTGAGAGAGCCTGATCAAAAGACACCTTCCCTTTCATAGGCCGAATTAATGAGCTTACACAAACAGGACCGAGGGAGAGGGAGACAGAGAGAGCGAGAGAGAAAGAGAGAGAAAGTGAGAGAGGGGGCAGTGTGAATGGCAACCCTCAACCTGACAGCACACGTTCAAGCAGTTGCAGGCGGTCGGGGTCTGACCGAGGCCAAACAATAGCTGGTGTGGCGTTGGAGTCGTCGTCTGGCGGGCTGTTTCACAGCTTCGTTAGGGCCGCTCGGAGGAGCATGACATCAGTGCGTGAGATCACCCAGACACGCTGGAGGCCTGCCTGACAAGCCAGACTCCAAAGTGAAGGAGGCCTGAAAACACAGCCTGCCGTCTCACTGTGCTTAAGAGAACTGGGTTAAGAGGACAGCCCGGCCAGAAATACAACAACAACCCTGAGCGTTTGACAAAGGGGACGGGCCTAGGCGGAAAGCAGGCGATCATTAGCCACTGAATGGATTAGTTCATTAGAGCAGAGTTCCTCAAAGGATAGCACCTACTAACATCCATCATCGAGGTCGTGACCGGCTGTGCCAGTTCAATATTATCAGCCAGTGAATTACCTCCCGCTGGGACCTTTACCAGACAATGTGTGCAGGGGGAGGGGGGGGTGCTGCTCTGCGCAGAAGTGACAGATTTTCCGCCCCGCTCTCACACCTGCCTGTTGCCAGGGGGCCACACCTCTCCAGGCCGCGGTGCTGGATGGAGCCGTCGGCCACACCTCTCCAGGCCGCGGTGCTGGATGGAGCCGTCGGCCACACCGTACTCCCTCTACGAGGGGGCTGCGTCCTGAACTGCGTGAGAGCCAGCGCTCCGGCGTGCTTCAGCAGGAAGTCCGAGGCTCCGCGTTGACGTGTTTCACGCCGCATGTCCACTGCGTGAGCGCGGTGCCGCACAGAGCCGTGAAAAGCAGAGCTGGATTTCCTGAAGGAGCACGTCACTGGCCGTTTGAAAATATTACGTCAGGGACACGCTGACTAAGTGTGACTCACACAGCCACGGGAGCAAGGCAGGAGAGGAGAGGGAGAAGGGCTCCGGAATGGAACGTCCCGGAGTTCGATTCCACCGTTATCCTCTTACCGGTCTCTCAGGTTCCGGTGGTGACGAAGAACACACACACACACACACACACACACACACACAGACAAAAACACACACACACACACACACACTCCCCAGCATGCACACATACGTACAGGCAACACAGAGGGAACTATGGAGTGCTTTGAGGCGCTGATAAGATTAAGTCTGGCAGCAGTAAAAACGAGTATGAAGCCTCAGTAGCAGGCAGCCACCAGTAAACGGCTCTGGCATCAGACCACAATAATCGACAGGGTTTTTTATCAGCCTGACTTTGTCTCCCTGTTTACCCCAAAACAACAATATTAAGCTTAACAACACATATTAAGCTTAAGAACTGGGGTTGATGCCAATATCGATTTAGGATTAGGGATTGAAACATTTCCTACACTGATATATCGGCCAATATTCTTTTTACACATACATACATATATGCAGAACATATACATAGACATACATCTTTTGCAATGATCCCTCAAATAAGGTTATCAGAGCCATCTAATGGCAGATCGTTTTAATGTTTACGTTGCTTGTTGAATTGTTTTACGTCTGTTCCAGTGTTGTATGCTCATGACAGGAAGGACAGTGTGAATGGCCAGGGATCCAATGTAGAAGAGAGATCTATCTCAATGCCACTAATGGCACAACAATAAATGATAAAAAAAGCTGAAAATTATATATAACACCAATAAATCTGTAATAGGCCTATAAAATCAGTCGGCCTCTCCTTTCCACTCAAAGGCACAATCCAGCCGCTTCTTACACACAAGCAAACACACACACACAAACCTATACCCAGTCTAACAAACATTCAAACGTTGACCGAGAAAAGCAGTGTGAACGCATGGCAGGACCCGTTCTGTGGGGGTTGAAGGGTACTGGATGTCCTGCTCATCCTGCTTGTTCCTCAGCAGCCCCGTGGGGGTGGACGGCCTCTCAGGGAGTGTATGAGCAGCCCGTCTGGAGTAGGACCGTTTAGCCTTTCCTTATCGCCGTTACTCGCTGTCCCCAAAGCCGGACAGCCAGTGGAAGCCAACAGAAACGCGCCCTGTGCTGTGCCTCCTATCAAAGACACCCATCCAATGGCTGCTACACCAGAAGCCGTGGCCGGGCGCCAGGGACCCCGCGCTGCCTCACAATACGGAGCTGTCTGGAGGAACAGACGGACGACTGGGGCTCAGTCGCCAGCACCGCCATGAAGTGTCTTTCTGGCTCGCCGCACTGGCCGCGCCGCGCCGACTGAAAGATCTGTACGGGTGGACCAGAAACCAACAGATCATTGTCCACACGAGTGAAGTGGATTGGAGCGGAGTTGGACGGTGGTGTGCGTGCGTGTGTGTGCGTGTGCGTGCGCGCGTGTGTCACGCGGGGTTGAGTTGTGAGGAGACGTCCTCTTCAGACGTCTGCACGGCAACAGCCCCACCGGTGCCTTAATGAGAAGCAAACAGAGAGCGCACCCCCAACATTTACACTGCTTAAATAAACATGAAGAGGTGTGGGGATCCTGTCTGTCTGTCTGTCAGCCGGCTGGCTGGAGGCTAATCATGATGTGCCTGAGAGCTGGAGAAGGGGGCTGAAGAGTGTAAATAAACAGTCAGCCCAACTGGATGAGCAAGACGTTTGTCTAGCCTATGTTTATCACAGGGAAGTATTCTAGCCTGTAGTTATTACAGGGACGTATTCTAGCCTGTAGTCATCACAGGGAAGTATTCTAGCCTGTAGTCATCACAGGGATGTATTCTAGCCTATAGTTATTACAGGGACGTATTTCACTGGAAAACAAATGAAAACGTTGAAATAACACTAGGGATGACAAAGCCAAAGGCACCAGTAATACTGTAGCTTTAGATAATGTTTGGGGAACTTGGGCCAAATCGGCTTAGATCAGAAAAGACTAAGGCGAGGGTTGTTTTGATTGTTAAGGTCGCAGATGGATAACAGGATCAAGATAATCATCTTGTAGCAAAATCAATCAAAGAATGGCTGACCTTGCCGAGTGATTTGTCCCTTTGAAGCGCTAGCCCTCTTCAGCTTAAGTAATTACACCTAATGGATAACAGATGTGACAGCAAATAAAGCAGTTGCTTACGCAGCGAAAGCCAGTTCACTCAGAGTAGAATAGACTAGGTCAGAGCTTTTACAGTTACCCAAAGGATTTACGTCAAAGAAAGCTAGCTTCACAAAATTGTCTTTAATTAGCTAAAGTCACACCATTGAAAAAAAAAAATACATTTGTTACTTAATAATTTTTAAATAAAGTGCTGCTTCTTACTTTACATTGCTTCTGTTTTCGTGGTGTGATGCATCCTTTGTTTTGAGCATACACTGTAGCTCTAACCGACACCGTATTGTAGAAATCTCAGGCTGTAAACTACAGAACCTTCAGGTTGTACAAAAGTTGCGTGTAGTTTGAAAATATTACAAAACACCCAGGTGTAGAGGTAGCTATCCTCTCCTCCTAATAACATGGTGATGTTACAGTAGAGTGCGTTATCATCCGCTGGTGATTCCCCTTTCCTCGGCCCGCCTTCTGGCTGTCAACCCTTCCCTCTGGACAGGCTGTGACAGCCAGGGGTGAACACAGCGATGTGGGCTGCACCGTGCCCGTCTGCTCCAGGGTGGAGCCTACCAACGCTCATTCACATCATCGCTTAGAAAGAAAGGGCTTTTCTCCTCGGGTGTTTGTGTGCGTTGTATTCTTTGGGGCTGCATTAAAAAAAAACTCAACTTGTTTGTTCACTGTAGTGGAGCCAGGACCGCAATCGGGGTACAAAAACAAGCGTCCCCTGGGATCTAGGGAGGAAAGAGAAATGCTTGATTTCTCTCATGCCTGGGCTTTGTACCAACAACATCTCTCTCACTCTCAAGGGCTCAACCCCCCCTGCTCTCCTCTGTGATTCACAGCAGAAAATTGACTAGGGGAGAGTGAATAGGGGCTGATGTTAAAGCCTTCCAGTCCTGACGGCCCCAGGCTCTCGCTCTCTCTCTCTCTCTCTCTCTCTCTCTCGCTCTCTCCCGGCTGCCGAACCAAACTGTTGTCAGGCCGCCATTCAGGAGACGGACTAAAAGCGGCAGTGTAATTCTATGTCTTCCTCTCCCTGCCTCTCCGGTACACCAGCATTTGGCTAATGGCGTCTGAACAAAAGCCTCCTCCCTCTACGGCCTCTCTAGCAGAGAAGTGGTTAGCTGGAAGATTAGCCCGGCAATCTCACACAATGGCCTCCAGACGGCACCCACTAACAGCCACTTAGCCGTGCTCAAACAGCAGAGCAGGGCAAGACGTACTGCCTGTCTAGAATGACACGATCCAGTCAAGACAAAACCCCTGACTGTCTGTCCACGTTTGCACGTGGAAGCGCCGGTCAAGATTCTTCACCTCAGGTCAGTTAATTTAGTGGTAGTATGCCTATCAGCGTCTGGGTGTTTCTACTAACCCTCTATTCCGAAGACACCATCTTAACTATGGGACGTCGTGGCTTCAGCCCAAAAGCCCCGGTTGCCTAACAACTGGGACCAAACAGCAGATCGTTGAACCGCACTGACGCTCACTCAATCCTCCATAAAGTGTCCAAGTAATTGTTGCACCATTCTGCTGCGGAGGATCCCTGTCTCTCACACTTATCTTTCACACAACCTTAAACACGGAGTCCGCTGAACACAAGGGTTAATAGCTGTGGTTTTACACATGCTCACCTACTCAAAGTCAATCTGCCAAAACAAGGATCCCAGTTCCAATTCAGATTCCAGGATAGGCAAAGTAGCTACAGTCTCAGATGCAAAAACCCTTCAGTTGAAATGACAGCAAACAGCTTCTACTGAGGGCACTCTCAGATGGAAACTGCCTAAACACATTCCTTCATACCATAATAACTGTTAGGTTTCACCACGAGAAGAGCATGATATTTCTCTGCCTTCGAGCACATGTCCATTTGCTGCTGCCAAAAGACCATAATCTGAGATGGCTGCTCTCTAGAGACCAGCCACCTGCACTTTTTATACCCTGTGTGCATTAAAGCTGAGTGTAATGTGAGCCCACGGCCCTGGCCCTGCTGCACCGGCCATTAGTGGCAGACGGAGCCCAGGGTGTGAGGGAGAAACGGAGGTGGCTAGAGAGCATCTGGAGTGACGCGGTTCATTCCTTTGCTCCGGCACTGGAGACGAGGGGAGACAAAGTGACGAGCTCCGCTGTGTGCCGAGTGACAGGTCACAGTGGGGTGTGGCTGGAGCTTACCCATCTCCCCTAAGGACGCTAGCCGTGGAAATGACGGGTGCTTTCCAAATCAAACGGCGACGACTGAAATGGGTTTCGTTCAACAGAAACACAGGTTTAGTCAGACAAAGTCATCTGTCTTGAACATTTATTGAATGTGCGTACACGTCAGTTTGGCATGGTTGGCTCTGTTAAATATTTGAAGCTGCCTGCTGTACATATCCGGGGCAACATCCAGACGCAGGGAGCACATATACATCAAGTCCCCTTTGGAACAGCCCCGAGGTGGCAGCATGAGTTGGGAGCATTTTCCCATCACCGCACATAACCTAACTTTTGACTTCCTTCAGGTAATTTCAATGCAACGCCCCCCCCCCCCCTTAATTGTCATGGATATTTAATGAACCGGTGTTGAGTGATTAGTGTGTGTAGCACATACAGTATCACAGCTTGGGTAAGCAGCACACAGACTTTGAGTTGTCTGCCAGAACGTTCGCTGAAGCTCCATTTGACCGAACAAATACGATAAGCTGAATCGTTTAGTTAGTCTCATCAACTAAGAGGGCTTTGGCTCTGTTGTACACTAGACAGGTGGAAAGGCTGCCACAGTATTGTAACATTTCCCTTCCGTGTCATCCGTCACTTCACTTGGTGACTTGTGTCCGTGTTGTCTCGTGGCTGAACTGGAGCGGCCGGGTTTTCAAGCCTACTGCCGAGACGGCGGATTTATCAGCAGTGACAAGTGTTTATCCAACAGTGTCACAGACAAAGCAGAGTTTACGGCTCCTGATGGCATTTTTTACACTCGCTGCTCTGGAGAGCCATTCTAGGCGGAGGAGAGTGGGGCCGCTCGGCACAGGGGCTATTAGGGCCTATCATTACCTGCACGGCGGTACCGGAGGCTGTCAACGGAAGGACGGGGACACGTTAAGGATACCGACGAGTGGGCCTTCCGGAGCTGAACGAGTCTGCCCCATTTTAAAACGAGGGGGTGGGTGGGTGGGTGGGGTACAACCCATTAGATAAACAAATGAAGACACGGCAAGTTAAACGTTGGGCCGCTGCATGTTGACAAGTACAATGAACAAATTAAAGCAGAACTTGCACTGAAGAACACAATTTAACACAACAGGAACCCCTTAAATAGTGCTCCTAATGCCGTATCACGGCCGTTTTCAAGTCAAGTAGTTTCATACGACAGTGCGGGAGACATTAGCCACTAGACTACACATTCACTGTAGAAGAAAAAATTTACGGGAGGCAGAGCAAGTAGCTCTAAACATGTGGCTTTTAAACACACACATACGGCTGACATCATGCTGTGTCTCCCTGACCTCTCTCTCCAGCTCCTCCCTGGGAGCCGAGGCAGTGATTGTCCCGCCCCACAGCCAAACAGCAGGCGTGCATTAAAGTAGAGATAATTGGCCCTTGGTTGGACAAGTGGGACCTGTACAGCAGTTGTTTTTTCCTACTCTAAACAGAGATTGGAGATCTTTTAGACAGTGCAAATGTGTGTTTGCCTGGCATGGCCTCTCTGTTGTTTACCCAAGTTGTAATGGCTGCTACTTTGCGCAGGGGACTGAAAAAACGGGGCTCGCTCGTCAGGTTAACGTTTAACTCATGAATGGTCAGAACTCAAACATAGCCTCAACCAAATCAATAGGACGGACCACAGCTTTGTGTGTGCCAGCTAAAGTGAATGGCACGGAATGTCCAGTCTAGAGATCATGTATTAAGACCTAGACCTTAGACTCAGTTTTTCTATCTCCACAGTGTGATACAGGGAGCAGGACCGCCTGCTTTGGTTCACACCTTCTGTAGCCTCTCTCTCTCACACACACACACACACACACACACCCACCCACACAGACACTTCCACCGGGCCGAGTGATACCTCTCCCCTGCACATGAGAGGGGCTGTGCACCTCTAAGCAGCCTGGTGAGAATCCTTGTCTTGTTAAAATGCTAACCTCTATCTGAAAAACGCTGTGCAAAAAATAACTGCTCTTTGTCAAAAATGAGGGAAAAGACAATGGCTATTTCACTGAGCAAAAAAAACACTTTATAAGATAAAAACACACTGAGCCGACAAGCTTACAGGACATTTAGTCTGCCGCCGCATGCATCGAAAAGAGAAAGGTGCAAAGAAAACAGAAAAAGCTTCTTTTTTTTAATACCAACTTAGAACTGAAACGGCTTGTGAATTATAGCAGTCCCGCACCAGGGAGAATGTCTGCAGAAGAGGCAATCTGAGGCGATGATAATCACAGGCCCATATTAGCTAATGACATAATTACAAACTCTAATGGATTGATTCAGTTAACTTAAACAGTGCTCCTGCACGGCAGCTGTCCACAGAGGAGGAGCAGCCAAATTGAGATGTAAATATGCATTTCCATATATTACAGATTAGACACAATGGGCTCACAATGCTCACACCAGTTAAAACAATGCAGAGCCACCAAATAACTTGACATGTCCGCCCCCTTCTTCCCACCCCCGCCTGCCGCTGCTTCTAACTACTATAATTAAGATGATTTCCAGAGGTGGCACCAGGCATTATTAAGTGTGTGTGTGTGTGTGTGCGTGTGTGTGTGTGTGTGTGTGGGGGGGGGTTATTAAATGTCTAATTATCAACACCAGAGATATGAATGTGGTTACAGACACCATGAATGCCTATCTGTTATTAGTGTCTATTGCTGAAACCCCTCAAGGGGGGGGTCACAACAATGGAGGTGGGGCATTAATACCTGTGGGGGTTACAGAATTGTCCCAGCCACTCTCAGGCACTGCCTGGGGCTTTGTCTTTCGTCGCCATCCATTCTGGATTAGCAAAGTCAACAAAGTGAAATCAACTATACGACTAAGGTCAGCAGATCTGGCAGTGGATTAACAACGAATCCTGTTCCATACATGTAGTCAGTGTCTCTGGAGACCACGGAGGGCTTTGCCTCCCCCCCACACCAGGCCCCCATGCCGAGGTCGGAGGGCAAAGTCACCGGGAGACGCCGGCATGCCGCTTGTCTTTCTAAAAGCAACAGATCCTGTCCAAATTCCCAGAGCGTCGGATCAATCTCAATATTGAAGCGCTACTTAGACAGCCCCGAGTGGTTGGTTGAATCGACGCAGCTCTTTAAATCTCTTCAACGATGTCCCCATGATGGATCTTGACAGAATGAACCATCTGTGTTAAGCCAGGAATAAATGATCTGCAGTACTCAAGTGTGCTTCTTCAAAAAGAGGCTCGCTAATGAAAGATAACAGATGAGGACACTCTCCGCGGGGGGGGGGGGGGGGGGGGGGGGGGGGGGGG
>JAVQIZ010058481.1:0-14527 GCA_036023535.2 Galaxias brevipinnis
GTGTGTGTGTGTGTGTGTGTGTGTGTGTGTGTGTGTGTGTGTGTGTGTGTGTGTGTGTGTGTGTGTGTGTGTGCGCGTCTCTCTAAGGGAGCTGGCTGGCACCTTTGCCCAGCTCTGCCAGCAGGTTGACGTGACTCGGCAGAACCTGGAGGATGACATCACAGACATGAACAGCAAGATTGAGCTGCTGGACTCTCTGCAGAGCAAAGCCAAGCTGCTCCGGTAAGAACACACATTCATCTTCCTCATCAGGATCAGGGCAAAGTAGAGGAACCACAGTAGGAATGTACTGTAGTACAGCAAAAACCCAGGAAGTACCTACGGTAGAAGCACCGGCTGTTACATTTCACCGGCCACTGGAAAGTACAGAATGTCTTAGTGTTGGGGTAAAAACTCTTCAGGATTTGTATAAATTGTTTTTATGGTTATTAGTTTTTGAAGCTACTAAATGTGTTTTAAGTTTGACATATCCTAGGGTCATGACATTGTATGACAAGCTTGGGAAGAGCATTATAGGATCTGTCAATCACGGTGATATAACAATACGATGTCAGAAGGGTTAGGTTTGTGATAAAGATATGACTGTGTGTGACTATGTGTGTGACTGCACTGGCTGTGTGTATGACTGTGTGGGCTGTGGTGTTGTTGCAGGAACAAGGCGGGCTGGTTGGACAGTGAGCTGAACATGTTTACACAGCAGTACCTTCATCAGGGCCGCTAGACATGGCCGCCTAAACACCCGGACTGAAGGCCAGCTGGATAGACATCTGCAGCCAAGAGACGGCTCAAAGACCAAGGATGGCCAGTATAGTCCACAGAGACTGATTCTGTTCCCTTCCCTCCCACCCCCCCACCCCCCGCCTTCACATTCATTCACTGATCCGCGGCCATTTTAGAAACGATTCTGCTTCTTTTGGGGAAAAGACCTTTTTCCACAGTTTAGTGGAGAGAGCCGTTTGAGTTTATACCAAATATGAATCTGCAATATTTGATGTGTTGAGAAAAAGAGCATAGATACTTTGTCAATTTTATGCATTTGATTTGACATTTTGCCTTTTTAAACATAGGAGGGAAGTAATGACATTCTAATTAAGGGGATGGGCAATCAATGAGATTAGGCAGATACCAGGAAAGAGGAGGATGTGCTAAAAGCTACAAACGATTTATTCCTCTACGCTAACTGCTGTTTGACTAGTCAAAGGTCTGAAGTCAGGCTATGGTATGCCACCAGCTATCCTACCTGCATGTTGAAGTGGAGAGGCCTCACTGTGGGGGTGCTCTCCATACACCTTTGAAGGCCTAATGTTTGCTTCCAGTAGTTTTATCCTCTTTGACTCTATAAATCAGTGTGTGGGAAAAGAGCAGAAGCGTTTTCTTTTTCTTTTTATCACTGTAGCACCTTTTGATGATCATGGTTGAAGTTGTGCTTTAGTCATGTAGTATGTGGCTGTAAGTGTCTGTGATGTCACTACAGTGGGCAATAACTTGACCCTAAAGCACAGAGGTCAAAGGCAACGGAGAAGCAGGTCCTAGCTAGTTGTAACTTCTGATTTTGCTTTGATATGGGTCAAATAGTGATCGCATCAACCATACTTTGCCACACACTGATAGGAAATCTTTTGAATTCTACATTGCACTAAGAGGAATTGCTCTAATTATTTATGAATTAACGTACAGTATGCCATAGATGTTCATTCGTGCAATGGTTGACATAGGAAAGACATGAACTTGCATTTGCTTTGGATTCGAAGCCCTTAAACACCAAAAGACATGTGGGAAATGTTTAATTTCCGCAAATATGTTGACATTGATTTAACTGAAGCAACTTCATATCTCGTTGCATAGCAATTTATTTCCTAAAGCTTCGACCTAAAATAGTCAGTATTTAAGATGGGGGGTGGATGTGCATAAATTCACTGTGTCAGCATATTCCTTGTTTGATATTTACAGACTACTAAAAGGCGTATTTATTAACATGCAAATACATCTCCTGAAACCTTAATGTGTTTGAATAGAGGCTTCTTGCAGTCAGTCTTCAGGTGTAGCCATGCCTAGGTACATGCGTTTATTTTACAGTCCAGTTTAAAGGTGTATTGTACTACCTTAAAAATATAAATATCTAAAATACCAGTTTAGGTTTGACTGTAAAATATAGTTGCGGCTTGTAATTCCATATTCAGGTGCCATCTGTAAAAGAAATAGATTTGTTGAAAATGTGCACTTTATACTTTGCTGCTTCTTTTTTGTTCAGTTTTTTTACTTGAGATTTTGGCTTTTTCCAGTTGTGAAGTCATGGTCAATGAAATGTCTTGGTGTCAGAAAGATGATATTGTATACACCTGCATGCATTGACTCTTATGTGTTGTCATCCATGTTCAGAGCTCCTAATAAAGTAGACTACATTTAAACGACCTCGTGTCAATAGTGTTACTGTTATCATTATTATAATAATTACTGCCACATGATATTCCCTATAAAGGTATGCACATTATTTATATGTTAATCACCTGATTGGATTTCTCTAAGCTTCTCTGGTTGTCTCAAAGTCATTTCCTAATAGCAGAATCAGTCAATGCATTTTGAGAGGTGTGTCTATATGTTTGATGTGTGGAGAGGAGCTCAATGTTGCTGTCTGAAACTCATAAAAATGGGATGGTGACTTCTGGGATTAGATCTTTTTCTCAGAATGAATTCATTTATTTGTGTCACTGACATCAGCTATGGATTTAGCCTTTTGCGACTACCTTCATCAATCAAACGATTGCTTTTGTTTCCGGATGCCAACCTGAAGTTGTGTGAAGGCATTTAAAAACTCTTTCTAGATGGCGCCTAGGAAACATCCAAATCCGATAACGTTGACTGGCATAGATAGGGTACAGACCATTGAAATACAGTGACATATCTGCAGAATACATCAGCCAGACACATTTAGAAACCCTGTGCACATAACTACTTTGTCAATAGTGGGCTGCATCGAGCGATCAGAAACCAATGGGCTCTTAATTGTATGAACATAATTCTGCCACCCACCAAAGCCACTAAATTAAAACAGCTCTTTATGAAACGCATATAATTTATGTTCTGACACAGTCTTTACTGTAACCGACAGGAAGCTAAACCAGATTTATCACACAAAATGATATAAACATGCATGACAGGTGTAGATATGAATTTTGTGTGATAAATCTGGTTAAGCTTCCTAAAGCAATATTAGGTGTATGTCCCCTGTGGGTCCAGCAGATGGAAGCACTCACACACACTGGTACTCATATTACACCATGCTTAAGATGTAAATCACCAAATAATAGCCTTTCAAGCCACAGAATTGCTGTAAAAAAGACAAAACAATGCAGGACAGACGTATTTCAAAATTGTGTAGTTTACACTTAACTTCTGCTGAGTCGCTGCATTGTCCCCCAAAACCCCTTCACGCTGTCCTTACTAGTGATGACTGACGAACCAGAATACAGAAAATATTCATATTTATTGCTGCATCATCATATCAGTGTGTATGACAATCATCACAAGCTCACCCTTAACTTGAATCTTTGGCTGGAACTGGAAAAAGAGATCAACCCAATCCAACTGCAAACATAAGAAGCCCAAGGCAGTGTAGATCGTTGCTGTGAAAAGCCAGACCTCGTTCACCAGCAGTCGAGACAACGTGTCTCCAAAGAGGAACATTATTAATCCAGGTATCAAACACACTCAAATTCAACCCAAACTATATTTGCATGCCTACTACCTTCTTTCTGCCATTCACAAACACTGTTAATACAGAAATACCAACCTAATGGCGCGCACACACACACACACACACACACACACACACATACATAGAAGTTGCAGGCACCAAAAACATTTGCAAAGAAACTATAAAGGGATTTTCAGGAAAAAAAAAGTCATTCGCGAGTGATAGATGATTGATTCTGATTGTGCAAAACATTGTAACGGCCAGGCCGAGTAGATTGAGCAGGATTCTTTATATAGAGCGTGAAGGGCTTGGCCCAGCAGATGAAGCGGTGGTCTTTATATACTGAGTGTGTTGAGCGCTGGCACCAGGGTGACGGCCTCCGGAGCGTTCTGGTTCTGGTCGTGGCCTTCCTTCCCCTGGAGAACCTTCTGGCGGTGCCGCTCCTCCTGACGTTTCTTCTTCTCCATGCGTTGCTGCTCTTTCCGCTGCTTGTTGGAGACCTAGGGGCAGGACAACGTTATATGTAAATTATATGATTTCTATCTTTAAAAAAGACATTGGAAGAATCGTAAGTCTTTTGGTGTGCCATGGTGACTGAGTGGTCTGGTATGCTTACTAAGGAAATACGTATTTAATACTTCACAACTTCATGGTTCATTGTGTTGAAAAAATTCAATATATACAAAGAAAAAGGTATAATGATATGATATTTTACAGATAGAGTAGCTAGATGCTGACACAGTTTTATGAATACTAAACAAAGGTCATGTGAACGAATATTGAATACATGCACAAAATCTTAACAGCCATTTACATTTATGAAAACTAACTAAGCATGAGCAGAAATTGCAGGTTTACATTTTTCGGTACAGGGAGGATTTCATTTGTGAGTACCTTCACTTTTTGTACATTGCTGCCCTCTGGTGGTGTCTTTTGCTCTGTGCACTGTAAGGCTGCTCCTCTGCAAGCAGAACATGGCTGGAAGGCACAGCGGCTTTGGCAGGACTGGGTGAGATCAGAGTCCACCAGCCACTCTGAGTTGATGGTGGCTGCACTCAGCTGGAAAAGGTTCTCCTCTTCACCTTCAAGACAAAGCAACAACCAATCCTTAACCACGTTCAGGACGTGGTTCAGAGATGGTCATATCATATCCAACGTTGTTTCTGACAGTGTGTAATGCTATGTGTAGTCGGTATACATCAAGCTAACAATTATATGAGCATAATGCATAACGCTCATATGAACTAGAAGTCTGACTGGTGTTTATTTTGGCCAAAAAAACATAATTAAATGTAATGCTCGAAATCACAATCACACAATGATGACAATATGGAAATTGTAAATGTATAAAACATTTTAAAAAAATAGGACAATGCTGTACCAATGTCTACAAAACTATAGAGGTTAACATGTCTATTTTACGTTTCTACATCGGTCATATTTCAGTTTTCCTTTTTTGAAGCAGGGAGAGAGAGTTTCCTCACCGTGCAGCTCCCTGTTCCTGATGGAACTTAAGATCACGTCGTCCTCTTCAGAAGGTGTGGGGGAGGGGGCTCTGCGTCTGCCCCGCAGGCCTTCCCCAAACTCACGCTGATGACCCGAGGACTTCTGCAGATTCTGACCAGGCCAAGGAGAAGACTCCATGAGAAACAATACCGTGGAATACAAGACTGCCACAAATCACTCAGTCAATGTTGGAACGTGATGGCTGACAGGTACCTCTATACGCAACTGAGCAGGGCTTTCAGAGTTGTCAGCTATTGGACGCACGCTGTCGTAATGGTCTCCATAGCGATATGCGATGTGTAGCTCTCGACACACTTCTTTCTCCGCTCCATTGATCTAGAGGGCAACACAAAAGTGTGACTTAATTACTAACAGCTTTTTATGATAAAACAAAGTTTCTATCACTAACAGCTTTTTATGATAAAACTAAGTTTCTATCAGATAAAAAACATAGGATTTGCGTAGGAGTAAGTCAGCTACCAGTTACGCTACTACAAGAAATATCTGTGAAAAATATTGACTGGTGAAGTTTAAAATAATTGCTTATTACAAGTGTGCTAAATTCCTGATATATCCTACTTTGAAGACCTCTGTTGGTGACAGACACCTTTCTCCTATCTTAACTTGTACCTCCAGTCATTCATCCAACAAAAATGATTTGTTTTATGTTGTGTAATGTTGTTTACAAAGCTGTCTGTCTCTGCAGCAAGTCCTTCAATGTCACGCCTTGCTACCAGTGGACGAAATCCTTACAAAGAGTAACTCTAAACCTCGCTCTGACCTACGACATTTACAAATCAATACAACATTACTCAAGAGACTTGTCACAATAAATGTTTACATAGAAAACAAAAAAAAGAGAAAAGTCGATTGACTGATGCTGATGCTCAGGAACCTTCTGAAGGATAATGTGTTAAGTGTCCCTACCTCCCAGAGCGCCGTGTTGAGCTGATGAATAACCACCTTCAGCTGTTGACTGCGGGCGAATGCCACAATGGCATCGTTGCCTGCAAAGGTTCCAGGCTGGGAAAGGTTGGACACTAGAGGGGAGGGAAACAGCTGTGGTGAGAGAGTGATATGGAATATGAAATATTCAGCTCAATATGGTATACACATTCAGTTTCCTGGTCCTTACACTGACTCTCAATGACACAGTCCTCCCTATGGATACTAAAGTCTCTATGGAGACAGTATGATCACAAACCCTATTAACTTATTACAATAAGTTATGGGTTGTCTATTTGTCAATTCTGTCAACCCATAGAAACTGACAAGATAAGACAATGTGGTGACTCTAACAGAACTGGGTCGGTTCATTTACAGTGCTGTGCAAAGGGCACGTCGTCCTCCACAAAGGGCTCAAAGTCCTGTCGGTGAGACATCATGTACTGGACAGTCTCCTGGCGCAGACGCAGGTGACCCCTGGAGTGTCCCTCCACCTGGTCCCCCAGAGCCCTGAACAGGCAGTTCCTGTACCATAACAAAACAACAGTTAGTTTGGTTAGTTTAGGTTCACTGAAAGGACCTGTTGAAACAATCACAATTCATGGTGCTGTAATAAGCAAATGGGAACAGGTCTGGCAGGTCTAATTAGTCTACAAAACAATTCCAACAAGTGCTACTAGATGAGTAGTATTCTCATCAATGTACTTTAGTTCTCACAGTATGTTCAGAAGATCTTACTTTCCTAGTAGTACTTTCCAGGTATTTTCACCTGGGATGCTTTTGAGATTCAACGTCTCAAATCATTATCTTACCCGTCTCCAGGAATCTCTCTCAGCTTGAGTCCCAGTGCTTGAAGCTGATTAGAGAAGCTGACAAACTCTTGCCCCACATCTCCATCCTGCGGGCGGTTCTTGCGGTCCTTGGCCAAAGCCCTACGTGCTGCCCGCTCGTCCCGCTTACGCTCAACTTCTCCCTTCTTGTTGGCACGTACTGGCTTTGATGTCTGCTTCCTGGACATGGCTGAATCCTGTTGCTTGCTTCACGGGAGAGAATTCCTACGATACCACAATGCCAATTGTTCCCTGTGCCTCTGTTAAGGATGCATTGAAGCTTGTCACTTTGACAAACAAACAAATTATGTCAAAAGAAAAAGAAGATGGATATTATTGAAGTATTTATTCAAATAGACTCCATAGGTTAGTAACTGCTGTTTAATCTTTTTGGGCTGTTGAGAAAATTAATAACTCTAGCTGAGTAGGCTACTTAACGTAACTTTACATCATAACTTAACCACGCTTTCTCAACATAAAAACATAGCAGTGTACCCCGAAAGCGCTGATTTCACTTTGTGCAACTGAGCTGACGTTTATTGAGTAAATGCAATTATCTAACAAGCTAAATAATGTCACGCTAGCTTTGCTAACTTCCCAGTTGCGTTGGTTGAATGATCAGTTGAAGTTGTCTTGCTAGCAAACATTAAACAATCTGTTTCGTTTCCTCACGTTTGGTCTGGCCGTCTTAATTGAACTGTCAGGGGGCTGAGAGTATACCACATTGATATGCCAATTAGCTACATGTTGGAGATTGTCAGCTGGCTGGCTTGCTGACGTTAAGAAACGATCATTTAACTTAGCTACGCGATTACGGCGTTAGTTAGCCAGTGCTAGCTTAGACGCAGCTAGCACAACGACATAATTTGAGACGTTGTAACTAAATATCACTTAGCCTACTCTTACTATGAAAATGCAGTTTGTTAGGATAAGATATTACTCACATTTCACAGATCGGACACGATTAACAATAAAATTACCGTAAGAACTCATGAACTAACTTAATATTGACTCTTGAGTTGTGTTTACGTTCTGATATTAGTCTTACTTCCGGGATAAATGACAAAAGTACGGGAACCGAGTAGGTCAGCCTGTGCTTACGTTTATGTGCACGGCGTATTTTTTTGCGTTAAATGTTTTAACGCATACTTTAACTTTACACGTTTTAGCCATATTTTTCATAAATATAAATTTTTTTCGTTGTTCATATATTTCAATTTGTAGCGTCAACCACAATTCCGCAAACGTGCATAGAGAAATCTTGATTTCATGATGTGGGAATAGCTAATGTTTTTTCTGTTATTATTATCATAACAAATTTAGCTGGTTTATTTAGCAAAAGTAAGTTAAAGTGCATAAATTGATTCACAGTGGTTAAATGCACAGTTTATTCTTTATTCGGTTTTTAATGGGGTTGGTCCTGATGTAAAAAAAAAACAAAAGGCTACAGGGAGCTGCAATTGTGAGTTTTGAGAATGGAAAGCAGTATATATAAAGATAATGCTGACGTTCAATAATGCACGTGCATTATGTTTGTTATACTAGTACAAGTTGTCCCCGTTAATGTCAAACCCAAATCTAAATGTACAGCTGATGTTGGAATAATAATATTAGTCAATTAACTAGTGCAACTGAAGGGGAAATCCTGTCACGAAGCGATTTAAAAAAAGCGAATTTGTATTGAAGTATTTTTCCTCGAAACCACTACTACACATATCATTTGCACACCACAATATGTCGCCATCAGGTAAAAATTTGAACGTAAGTTTTACAGAAATTTAAGTTGATATAAAAATAAAATATTTGTTCGGCTCAGACTTAATAGTTCACAGTTATCTGGAACTAAACATTCAGAAAGAATGATAGTTCTCATTCTTCAATTGCATGCACATTCTTAAAATACATGCTGTAAATATGTCTTACATGGGGCCATCAGTTCAGTCAGTGGCTATTGAGTCAAACAAGGTGTGAGTTGCGTTGTAAACTTGCTACAATGACAACAAAAATAAGTGGGATTTTGAAGAAAAGCAAAGACTATCTCTACTAAGCCCTGCCACAGTGTTGTTTGGCAGAATGTGGGGGAGGAGTGGGCTGAGGAGGAATAATGTAAAATACCAGCGGACAGAAACAAAGATTGCCTAAGGAACTAAAACTGCACCAACAGGACATTTTAGTTTATGTTCAGCAACAAAAACGAAAATAAAGTAAAAACACTATATGTTCTCTATTTGAACATGAACCACGGGCAAAGGAGTCCATCCACGCATTCATTAAAGCAGGTCAACATATGTCAACCCTCACTGAGTCAGTAGACAGATGTACAAGACCATAGGCAATTCAACTTATACTTTTACCTATAGAATGGTGTAAACCATTCACGCGAGCAACCTCATTTCATAAATAGGTTAGGTCTTACGTAAACTCAGAACTTCTACATAATGATAATGATGACTTGCGACCCGCAGGCCAAAACAGAAAAAGTATTATCAAAATTCAGAGGTGGGGTTCGCCTTGTCGCTGTCCAAGGTCCTGAACTGCAGCAGCGCGGCCTCATTAGGTTTTAAAGGACATTGACTTGATGTCTATTGAATACATCTAGCACTATACATGCGACTTCATTTTGTAGCATAAATTTATAGCCATCTCTTAAAGTAATTGCACAACGATGGACAGGCCTAAAGCAACTGACTCTTCAACAAATGCCATTTGCGAGCACAGCAGTCACAGCATATAGAACTGAGGTCAGAGACGGCTTGCTTTAGTCAGATTGGCAGGTCTATAGGCCATCCAAATGGCGCAGAATCTGAAAGTGAACAGCAGCGTCTGACCATATGCCAATATTTTCTTTATGGGTACACTGTCACGATTCTTGTCAATATAGGTTTAAATGTGTACGTAAGATATTTTTAAAAGATCAAATCTGTTACCTAACAGTCTCTGCCTATCACCTGCGCTTACAAAAAAAAAGAAAAAAAAAAAAAAGAAAGAAAAGAACGGCCGCACGCAGGCATATACACATACACACTCAAAAACACACGCCCGCGTGCACCCACACAGTGATGGTGAATGCGTCGGCTGCAATAAGACAAGATGGGATAATGCGTGTCTGGCTCCGGGCGTTGATGCATCTGCGGTTGGCTGCATTTGACAGGACCGATGGTAGCGCGGTGGGATCAGTTTGTACGGATCGGCTATCTATAACAGATATTAGGCTACATCGATGATATCAATCCATTCGATCAACCGGGAGGGTAGCCTGAAAATTGCCGCAATTTTTTTTAGGTATTATCTAGGCTACATATAGGATTGACCGTTTTTGCTGTGTTGTAAAAATAGATAGGACTATGCTGTGGATAACCCGTCCGTTGTCTCATTAGTGTAATCAAATCGGAATAATCCGATGAAAGGCCATTCACAAGAGGACACCTCCTGCATCATCTTCCTATTCATTTTTGCTTACATTTTCGGGATGGAATAGAAACGCACCGGGGAAAAAAGATCTTCATTGCATTAGCTGGCATAGGCTGCTAATCAGAATAGTCAAATCTCCCATCACCAGTTTAGTAACCGATCTCCAGCAGGTGCAGGGCTGAACACGAAAGTATTCAAGACGGATGTGGAGAGCGGAGTGAAGGCTGCGAGCTCTGCTTGTATCTAACGCTGGTGGTACGGAGGGTGACCGGGCCGGCTTTGCCCTGTGCACCGCGTTTCATTGCATTCCAATCTGGCGAGTTTAAAGGGACGGAGAGACAGGTGTAGTAAGGGCGCCTCGATGAGCGTCTCCTCCCGGGACGGAGCGCCCAGAGCCCAGCCTTAGTGCCTCGGGTAGAGGAGGCTTCAGAACCGCGGCGAGTTGTGAAGTTTTGATGCATATGATCACAACCACCATGATTTTTATGATTCTTGGTGCTTCAATTGTAATGGTAAGATATTTCCCTTTTTGTTTGAACAATACTCAGGTTTATACTTGGACTGTATATTGGCAGTACAACGCTTCTGAACTATAGGATAGGCCTGCATGGCCTAAAGGCTTATCCTAAATAATTGTGGAAGTAAAATAGGATGTAAATAAATCCTACCTCAAATTGTATGCAAATTGTAATATAGTCTTAGACCAATTTGAACTCATAGCTATTAGAATTGTTCCAGAAGGAGAACCTATATGTAACCCACATTCTCTTGATATACACGTGTCAGATGATTGGTTACAACGATGCTATTTTAGAATAGTGCTTGTCATGTCCCAGTTGACTGGAATGGTTCTTCGCAGGCAATAGCCTGTTTATTGGACATGAACGCACTACTGGATCGCTTTCACAACTACATTTTACCACATCTACGAGGGGAAGACCGCGTCTGTCATTGCAACTGTGGAAGGTAAATACTCTTATTAAACAATTCGTTAGAAAAAATTAGCAACACTGAAATGTGAAACTGTAAGGTGCTGTTATTTTCTTCGTCGAATTATAATTGCTCGTGAGGTCTATAAGGCCTCGAGAAATATTTTTCTTGCGGTGAAACGGGTTTACCAGCCTGAAAATCTTAATGCGTAATCTACCCCAAACACTGCCTGTAATTGATGTCGACCATGATGTTATCCTGGGTGTGTGTGTGTGTGTGTGGGATGTAAATCGACTGACTTGTTTACGTTGGGTTTTGGCGGTGTTTATAGAGCTGCTTTTTACTGCATACTAAGGTGTGTTGGAGCTATAAATATGTAATGAACTATGGAGTAAGGAATCATGTTGACCAAGACTAATTATGCGTTAGCTGCTTCTGCATGGATTGCGAGGATTATTTTTCCAAAAATGAACATGATGTAGCTATTTATCATAAATTCCTATCGGTTGTAACAGTTTGAGACCGAAACTGATGCTGGTGCGTTTCGCCCCCATATAGCTTTGAAACAACCATGCTGCTTCGAAGCCACGTTTCTCTAAACCAATTCTTATGTTTAATGTATTGAAAACACATTTTTAAAATAAATTTTCAATCAGAATTCACCACCAAAATGAAAATGTCGCATCAGTAGCAGGACTCTTGCATTGTTCAATTGGACGTACAATACGTATCGCACATTTGGGCGCCGTGGGTCTCCGATGTATTTTATTTTTAAGTAAATTGGTCTACTTTGCCAAAGGGCATGGCAGCGGTGTCCTGCCAGTTTTTTCTTAAAGTCCTCTGATCCAATAGAAACACACCTATGGCCTTGATTAGGATATTGGATCCCGACTAGACCCCTTCCATCAAGCCAGTTGTGCCCACAGAAAACCCATAGCATACAGCCACTTGTCACAGTATGGTAGGTCAGCTCAAGTTATTCTGAGATGTGCCAATACTGAATTATAATTTTTTTAGAACTATATAAAAAGGTGTGTGTGTGCATGGTTTGTCATTTCTTCATGGCAACTTAGTCTCTTTTTGTATCAAGCTGGACAAAAGCAGATAGGCCTACCATAGTTGCAGTAATTAAATAACGTTTTATGATCAGAAAATTAAACAGCAATGCACATTCAAGACACTTAAATTGATTGGTCATCAGGTTGACAAGCTTTGGATTGCAAACAAATGGCTCCAAGTTCTAACCTGTTGACCTGTTTGATAGTGAAGGCTGGGGACGGACTGTGGGTGCCAGTTCTTCTTCATAATTTCCAAACCAATTTCACAAACAAAATTGCTTTATCTTGTTATTCAACCTTTTGCAGCACCTTAAAAATAGCCTAGTTTAATATATCATAATCTTCTCCTAATGTAAAAGACACCTTTGTATATTTGTTCCTATCAATAATGAATTTCAAACAATTTCAACAAAGTCCCTCTGTGCCTTTCATTGATGTGGAAACCCTGTCTTGTTTTTAAAAACAGTGTAATATGTTTATGGTTTACACGGAGCAGAGTTTAATGGAGCAGAATGAGTGGAGAGGGCACCTGGGTCTAGTCTACCTTTGCTACATGAGGTGTCTAGGTGTCTTGGTGCTGGCGATGCACACCTAATCAGGCCCGAGGACACATCCACTGTCATTCGATTTGGCACCCACTGTCATTCGATTTGGAGGTTGCTATGTTCTAGCTGAGCAGACTGCTGCCTCAGGGTCTGGAGTCCAGGGTACTTCTGTATAGTACCTGTGTTCCATTTGATGGGCTGATTTACAAGAACAATTCTTTACTTTTACCATTGTAGTCCCATTTGTAATTGTTGTGTAACATTCGTCTTCCATAATTGGGAGGGGGAACCTTGGATCATTCTTAACCTCATTTTGTAAAATAAATAGGAACAATCAGAATCTCTTTATTAAATCGTATTCTCATTCTTAGCTGTTTGTCAAGAGAATTGTGACAGTAATTGGATGGCTGGTCATTTGTTGCTTTGAAAATGTGTTTAAATAATACGAGTACCCTACTGGCACAAGCTTGTGAGGTTGAGAAGTTCTATGTGCCAGGAATGACGTCTATTTTATGAGAGGAAGAGCATTCATGTAATATGGAAACGTACCGAGATGTTTGAGCAGTGTATCACAGCATTGGACAATATGTGTAAATATGTATTGAGAATGTTTGATTAGAAACAGTTATTGTTAAGTCTTGTTATTGTATGACGTAATCAGCTGGTAGTATTCTACGACTGCGGATTCCTGTTTCAGTCAAGTTTAGTTTGAAAATGCTTCCTTTATCTTTTCTTATTGACACCAATGTTAGATTACGGTTTGTCTAATCATGCATTGTGTAATCAGGATGTCTTGAAAAGTTATAAGAAGCTCTGTCATGTGCATTCCATGGAAATACAAACTTTTTTCATAGGAGTGTGAAAACAATGTTTTTAATTTCTTAGTTGAATAGTTCCATACTTTACCACAAGTGGTTCTGCTTTGGTTACAACAAGCAAAACATTTAAAATGAAGCATGAATACAGTATTCATAGTTGAATCCCTTTTGCTGTCTCGTTTCTTCATGCACCATGTCCCCTATGTGTAGTACTATACTTTGCCACAAGTGGTTACAACAAATTCAAAATGAAGCATTCAGAATGCAGCATGTATATAGTACTCCTAGTTGAACCTCTATTTCCGTGTGGTTTCTCCAGGCACCATGTCCACTATGTGATTAGGAAGGCAGCATGTATATAGTATTCCTAGTTGAACCTCTATTTCCGTGTGGTTTCTTCAGGCACCATGTCCACTATGTGATTCCATACGACGGGGACCAGTCTCTGGTGGACTCCTCAGAGAACTACTTTGTGAGTGACAGCGTGACCAAGCAGGAGATGGACCTGATGCTGGGGCTGCTGCTGGGCTTCTGTATCAGCTGGCTGCTGCTCTGGCTGGACGGGGTGCTGCACTGTGCCGTCAGGGTGTGGAGAACCAGCCGCTACTACGGTGAGCCCAACACAGCTACTGCTAGTCAACAACAATGGAAATGATTATAATAATACATACATAAATAATACAATTCCCCTGTGTTCAGTGAGTGAGACCAACACATCTACTGTTATTCAACAAGAACAACATTGTAAACGATTATAATAAATAAGTAAATCAATCAATCAATCAATAAA